>VZRR01007352.1:43077-79513 GCA_013398015.1 Oreocharis arfaki | reverse complement strand
TTTTTTTTTTTTTTTTTCACTTAAATAAACTAAACATGTTCACCAGTTTATCCTCTCACTGTTACTGAATTTCAGATTTGGAAGATGAAAAACACGTAGTTTTAAGATGCTCGGATTCCGAACGTGAACATGGTCACTCATGGAACACACCCTCACAACCTTATGGCACAATAAACTTAACTGCACTTATTTTGTCATTAATGATCCATTTCTCCCCCAATTTCTTCTTATGAACACACTAAACAAAACAGCAGGAATTTTTGTTTCAAAGAAAACTTCCCCCAGTGTCATTTCACAGCTCCCCTTATGTGCTGTCCATGACTAATTAGTCACCCAAGTTGACAGGCAGCACAATGAGAGTTTTCCTGAACAGAATTAATTAAATACTCTTATTAATTGTCTGTAACAGTTGTTGTTTATTAAGTTTCCATAATTCACATGATTCCTGAGAATCACTTGAGAGTTATTTAGAAGATGTAAAGTCTTGTCAATTTCTCTGTAATGCATTTCAATGCCAATATTAATTAATTTAAAATTATTTTGTTTCAATTTAACTTAAAATTAATGTTTCCATATATGTAGGCAGGAGTCTGCCGAAGAGTTTACTCGGACCATAGTGTTCTTATAATCTTTGGAAAACATCCTGCTATTTGGAATGTTTGATATAATCACCTTTTATCTGTTTAGCTAAATCCTTTTCTACCTACGCTGGAGGATGTGCTGTACCGAAAACAAGTAAAACACACATTTTTCTGCCTGTCTCTATCTTACTCTCTGCCAGTTTATCAGATATTTAAAACGTGTTAAGAGCACTGAAAAACCTGGCTGCACAAATACGGGTGATATCACAGATCTATCCCCTCATCTCAGGTCTTTTAGCACGACTAGGTGTGGCATTTAAGTACCCACAGGAAATAAAGTGAGATTGCCATTAATGAAAGAGTAGGGTCAGAATGGGATTAGCAATTTAAAATACACAAATTAGTAACACAGGCACTTTATATAAATTTTGGTTTAGGCTCACTCAAAGTTACAGGGTCAGAAAAAAATGAAGTATGGCAGAAAAGTAGTATTTTTCCCTGGGTGAATTTTTAAAAACACATTATTAATTAATCTTCTTAGTCTCAAATTGGAATTACGATCAGTATCAGGTCGTTTTAAATTTTAGTTCTATTAAGGTAATAAAGGGAGTTGCATTCTTGAGCATACATGCAGCTCCCAAACTGTCCTGAATCTTTGTTGATCTGTTTAGGGAAGACTTCCGCCTAAATATTTGATCTTCCTGGGTGCTTGTCTGCATCTATTTCTTTTTTTACCCTCTGCATAGTTCATGACTTGCTGTCTGAATGGGACTGCCTTTTATTTACCCACATTTATGCATGATTAAGTAAAATCCCTGTTGTCTTTCACAGTGAAAATCCTCCTGTTTAAGGTATGTCCCTTGAAAAATTTATGACTTCCCAGCTGGTGCCCAGAGTTCAGCAGTACATCCTGTCACTGAACAAAGTCTGGTGGTGGAGTCTCTAATGAGAGGGGGATGCAGAGAACACTCAGCTGCTTTTAAAATTTGCTGTACAGCTCTTTTGAGGGAGACAAGAGTGACACGGGCTCTTCTCTGTGTTGGGTTATTTTTTCCTCACCCTCCTCTTTTCTTCCCACGTGGTACCTCCTGACATCCTAAACACCAATTTTTAACCAACTTAGTGTTATCAACCACACAGAAAATTGTCAAGAAGCCTTTTTGAGATACGAGGGATTAAGAGATTAGCTTTTTGGGCAAAAACTCATTAAAAAGCCAAAGAGGAGCACCCTTTGCTGGCATTCCTTCTTAAATCTTACGTCTAATAAACACCCTCAGTAAAAGCGATCACTCAGGGTCTTGCACTCCTGGCCTCCTCTGGACCCAGCTTACAACATTATTCTACTTGAAACACTTCAGTATTAGAATTAATGGAGTCTGACTGACCAATAGCTTACTCTAATCATCATAATTTTCATAGGAAAAAAAATCAAATTATTTTCTTGAAATACCGTTTTTATTTTCTAGTGGTTTCTACGACTGTGCACAGGGATGCATAATGAACTTTCACTTAAAAGATTATTTTAAAATCTATGTTTAAAGTTTTTGACAAGGCCAGACTGAATCCATATGTGTAGCAAACAAAACGAACACAAACTAAATTAACATTCTGGATTTTAGTTGCTATAGGGATATTAGTAAGTTCTTTACTTAAACAATGTTGTCTAGCAGATATTCCCCATGGATTGCAAACTAGGAATGTAACATCCTTCTTGTGTAAGTGCTGCGATTGCCACATACTGTCAAGTTATTTACTTACGCTTTACTCTGTTTACCAAACTGAGTTTTTGTTGAAGTGCTTGAAGATTTTAGTTAAGTATATGTGTATTTTTTAAAGCCCTATTAATGCTCGTCTGCTAATTACAGTGCCAATTACCACAATATGATTTATTCTCAGATTCACTCATGTCTGGCATCCTCCCAGATAATGTGCCACGCAATTTTGTGCCAGTCAAGTACACAATAAATCCAAATGTTTCCTGAAGTGAATCCATATCTTGGCCATTTTAGGGTAGCATGACCTATATCCGTATGAAAAATTTAAGCAGTGATAAAAATTATGGGGAAATGGATGGAAAAAAGGATTTGAGGCAGTGTCTCCTGGCTTCCTGTGCGGCTGCATGAAGGCAACAAGCACCTCCTTGTGCAACTCAAATTTTAGGTGGTAGCCAGCTACAATGACATTTTAGAGTCAGAAAGAAATGCAGTTGGTGTCTGAATTTGGTCATTCTCCCACAGGAAGTTGTTCCATTTGTTTGCAGGAAATTTACGTTAAGGAGAATCAAAGGAAATCCAAATTCCCCCCAGACTGTATTGTGGACACTTAGAATTCACTCTCAAAACAGCAGTAGTATGATTTTCAGGAAAGAAAATGAACAAGAAAACCCCATCCATAAAACAGCCCTGTGTTTCTAAGTTTTGCTCCCTTTATCTCATGAGAGAGATATACTTAATCCTCAGGACAGTGTACACAGGTTCTCCCTGAACGTTTTTTTTTATTTATTAAAAGATGAGAACCACACAGATTTAGGACAGTTGCAGTGCTGAGCCCAGCTGTGACAGCTCCATCACTTTGCACTGTGAACATATTTTTACACCTTCTTTGGGATCACACAAGAGCCCAGTGAACTTTCAGTGAGCTGTCTGCCATCTTTTCCTTCAGATTCTGATTTTCTTCTCAAGTTTTCTTAAGATGGAGGCCTGACCTGCTGGATGTTTTGGATCTTACCACTGAAATTTATGTTTATTTTGAACCAAGTGCACATCACAAAATTTCAGTACATTGTGACTTAGGCTCTATGCACTCATCTAATGACTAATTAGAGCCCCCAGATGGGTAATTATTTTGAAACTCAAACAAGTGGCTACTATGTGTTATTCTGGTTTTTTCCTATGATGTTCCTGTCTCTTCATTGGCATAAGAAATTAATCTTTACTCTGGACGTCAGCATAAAACTATTGGAACTGAAGCTTTGAATGGGTGCTGGTTGAAGAAGGATACATGGAATTAATTGGAGTGGATCTTCGAAAAATGTTGGCCATATTTAAGTCACCACTATGGACTTTTTGTGAGGTGGAGCACTGGGTGCTTCTGAGCAATTATGCCTGGCAGACACTGTAAGTTTCAGCTGTCTGTTCATTATTATAGAGTTGTCTATGGCACAGACATGAGGTTAAAAACCCAACAATGATCAACATAACAACCCCATCACCGCACAGAACACCACGGCCAGGATCACTGCTTGGCCAGCCACGGACTAACGGGGCACTCGAGCTATTTCAGCAATTAAATTTGCACTTACCAACCTCCACAAGGCTGGAGCAGTTGGGGTCTGTGAAGCCCTCGGGACACTCGCAGGAGTAGAAGTCGTCGTTCAGCCCCGACAGACAGATGCCACCATTCTGGCAGGGGTTGGAGTCGCACACGTCCGCTGTGGGGCACAGGGAAAGGAAAACAAAGTTCTTGTAGAAAAGCTGCCAAAAGTTACTTTAGATGTGGCATATTTTTTGGTGACCAGGTAGGGAAGGGAATGATGACTGTGTCCTTTGAATGACTTCCGGCTGATTCAATTCTATCTTTATTTAACAGCACACCTCCATGTATTCGTCTTTCTCTAATCTTCCACTCCACAAAATGTGATAGCCTTAAACTCAATTCATTCTCAAAAGAAAATAGAAAACAGAACTTTTTCCTACTTTTTCTAACTTGAAGACACTCAGGATATCTACAGATTGCATTCTGACACCATTGGGATAACTGGAAGCAATCCTAAAGAACACTCTAGGCTTTGGTCAACTTCAATGTAATACTTTTTCTCAGATAGCTAATCATACATTTACATGCATTTTTACTTATCTCAATCTTCATCTTTAAAGGCAGATATGTGCTCTCTATTGCTCAGCACTGCATTTTTAAAAAAACAATATTTTGTGCAGTAAATGCATCTGAAAGGAAGATCTACAAATAAATCATAATTAGAAAACAAGTACCTTTTTTTTTTTTTTTAATTGAAAATTGCCAGGTTTTTGCCATGTCATTGCAAAGAGTTAGAGAAATTAATTTGGTTTATGTCAGCAGCACTGACATTAGAGTATGTTTTGTATTATACTGGTGGTAAACTCAAAACTCATGATTTCAACACCTTTCTCGCGCATGAATTTCAGATTAATCCTTGGTGTGAAATTTTCCATCTAACCAAAGGTTAAGAAATGCAACTGATGCACGAAACTGCCTTTGTGAATTCTGTGCATCAGTTGCACAGAAAAAACTGGAGTTGTGCAGTAGTTTGCTGGGTTATTTGCAGTTTTATTTAATTTTTTGTCAGCTTTAGTGTGTCTTCACGACACAGGGAACTGTCATGTACTTGATATTAACAGTTTTGTCGTGAAGACTGTCCAGCTGATGGAGAAGTAAAGCTATTTGAGAACAGTAAATGACATTTCCTAGCTGAATTTAAGTAAGTCAAGACTTCTCATTTTCTGCTTTTGTTGCATTATTGGGGTATCAAAGGATGATTGTTTATTACCTTACAGGGCTTAGGCAATCGGTTGTGAAAGAATAGCTGCTATTAAATGAATGCTCTGACAACTGTATTCCCACACCTCTAATTAAATTAATAAACTAAATAGCATCTGGAGCAGGAACACTTATTATGCAAATCCGTACGGATATTCTGATTAAAATGAGAGAGGATATTTTTTTCCTACATTATTTCCTGGTTCGGTGTCATTCTGATTTCAATTATGCCATTGGCGTAAGAGGCAAAAAGGCAATATACCGTCTGCATTTGTAAATTTCGTGTTGAGTGACAAGCAGAATGCACACCCAATTTTACACTCTGTTTCCAGAAACTGAAATCTCCTGCAATGACCAAAGCGTGGACAGTCAACCGTGCGGTTTTCATTTGCCCGAAAACTCCTGTTGGCTTCTCCAGTCTGAAATAAAGTGACCCGACCTGCAGTTTGGGACTAATAAAGCAGATGTTCTCCTCTGTCAACAGCCATTTATTTCCATGTTCAGGAAATAACTGCACTAATTGCTCTTCTGACCCACCACCTTGGCCTGTCAGTCACTGGTGTAGTTTTTTGTAATGCCATTACATCACATCACAGAAATGAAATGAATACAGAGTGCATCTTAAAAAAAAAAAAAAAAGGGTTTAAAAAAAAAGGGGGGAGAAACCACAGGGAATAAAAAGTTCCAACCAACCAACCAACTAAAAAAGCCCAACAAACAAAGGAAAACCCCCCCCAAACAAACAAACAAACAAAAAAACCCCAAAAAACCAAAAGAAGACAAAAAACCAAAACAACCAACCCCATCCTGTCTCATCGACATAATGCTATCAAGGACTAACGAGGAAAAGTCTATACTTTATACAAAAATAGTTAAATTATATCACAGTGTGAAGTCAAATATGATGTGGCCAGAAAAAATGAGAGGCTGCACAATCCTACTTAAGATGAGGCACCAGGCTGTGCAAATGTTGAAACATCGTAAAAATCACGCAAAACGTCATCTCCCTTATTTATAGCTTATTGTCTGTGAAATTGTGCTGAAAAAAATAAATATCACCCTGGAATCAACAATATCCTCCTTGATTTACATTCTGTGCCTCCTGAGAGGACGTTCATGTTGAAATATTGAAATCTAATTTGTTATACATTCCAGTGAGTTTGATCAACAGAATCTGATTTTGACCGCCCTGTTATTAGCAAGAAAAGCTGATGTGGGTGCATCTGGTCTTAACACAACTGGCAAAGGGATTTGTTACCATTAAAAGCAGCTTCTAACACCACAGTGGTTTTATAATTTAACCTGAGAGATTTTCGGAACGGAAGAGTAAAATAAACCCAAAAAAGGAAATACACAGTTTACAACAAATCTTGCAGGACTGTGCTCTGATGGCTTTCCATGGTGATTGGCCATATGCTGTTCGTGTAACTGACTGTGTAATTTGACAAATTTCTGCAGATTAAACAAACACTCCGAGAGACATTAAATTATTTTTAAAAAAAAAATCAAACCACAAATTATTATTGCACTTCTATTAAGACATTCTGAAAGGATGCTAGTGAGAGGCAATGTCAAATAAAAATAGTAATTCAAGTTTGTCTTTCCTATGTCTGAGCAACATTACACTTTTCTTAACGTGGCCACTCAAGTGTAAAAGTGTGTCTGAAGACTGTACATAAACCTTTGATACTTGATTTAGTATGAAAAGGTATTAAATCTGTGGGATTTTTTAATCATTATTACTATTTTTCTGCACATCTTTCATTTCTTCAGAACATTCTGAAGTCAAATAAGTCCTTGAGCGAATTGTCCATCCTCTCTTTGGAAACCATGGTTGGTTAAGAATAAAAAAAAAGAGCATGACAAAAAGAATAAAATCAAAGGGATCCATGCAAACTCAAAATTAGAATTTTAATTAAGAACCCTTCCTAATTCTCCAAACTCGTGAAAAACTATATAGCAAAACTTAAATAAAATGGTGATATATTTGCTCTCTAATAATTTTTTTTTTTTAAGGAATGTGATGGTTTCTGTCCATAGTGAATAACCCAATCAAGGTATCTGGACCTTCTTCATTAAAAGCACCCAGAGAAAAAGCATTCTGTAAGTCCATCAAGCTCCTTAGCTTGTGTTCACATAACTACTTTAAAGCCACATCCTTTTCAATACAATACAGAATGCACAACTGTTGCTCCTTTCCACAAGCAGGCAGTGGTGGGGGAGCTGGGCAGAAGTTGTACACCCACTCTTCGATGAACTTTAAAACATTCATATGACACTTTTTCTTTTGATCCCATAAAACCCCGCGAAACATTGCGTGATTCCTGACTGAGGAGTTCAATCCTTTGCCTGACAGCAAAGGACAGCCTGGAAGAAGGGACCCAGCCCTGGTGCATAAATAATGCAGCACTCTGTGATGTTAACAGCTAGCCCATCAATCCTCGTCAGGAACAGAAACTCACAGTTTATGAAAACAACTTTTTGTGATATGAAGGCTGAAGAGGATGCTCAGAGGGAGAGGTTCCATCCCACGACCACCTGCACCTTTGCAAGGCACTCATTCTAAAAGCAGACAGGCCAGCCAGCTGCCATTACTGAATACCGATTTATTTGCAATGAAAAAAAATGAAAAATACGAAGAAGAATTATTTAGTCTGACTTGAAGCTCTTCACTATTTAATGTTACAGTTTCTGGGACAGAAGTACCTGCCAAAAGCTAAGGTACACCATCCTGAACCAGGCACGAGAGAAGCATTCCAGTCCATCACTAGCCTCAAACGGAGACAATTTCCCTCAACTATCTTATAGCAGCTAGAATGGTAACTATTAGGATTTCTGGCAGAAGTGCTGCTCAGAAACACATCTTCTTGAGACAATGATATGATGACAAAGAAACAAACCCGCCTTCAAAAAATCGTGTGGACTCGCAACACTTCAAAACTGCAATGATAGAAGCGATTGAATAAACACCATTCAGGTGCTCGGGCCACACTTCCTTCTACAATTTAAAAACAGAACACGTTCTGTGAAATAGCATTCTGTGGATGGAAAAATTCAACCCTCTTTACTCTTTCCTGCAGTGGGCACTAAATATAAATATGAACACACTGAGTGTACATTACATAATGAGGCAGTGAAATTTACAGCAGCTGATACTGAGCTAAACATGCTGATGCTGTGGCTGCAAAGAGAATGACATATGAGTTTATGATGTTAGACACAGATTTTTAGGGAGACACAAGGCTCTTTTCTGGTATTCTATCCCAGTGTGTGTGTTTTAAAGTTCAAGCTTTTAGTTCCACCACGGATGGAAAGAGGAGGGTCATCATTTCTGTCTAAAACATCAGCCACAATTGTCCTCAATGTCCTGTGTGGCTGCAGGAAACATGGCTTATTTTAAAAGCTCTTTCAAAAGAAATAAAAGCAATGGCCATTCGCTTTCACGAGAATAAAACTTGTTCCAAAGGAGAAATCTCCAGGCAGAACCAAAAAATAAACAGCCCAGGGAACAGCCGGCCAACAGAAATCTGGTCTAGATATAGCAAAAACAAGCACCAGTTCTGAAGCCCAGAAGAGCACCTAAACTTCAGAAGAAGACTGAGAAAGCTCTTGCTGCCTGTAGCATTTTCATGTCAAAATCAGTTTTCAAAAAAAGAGCTTTAATAGTTTCCTCATTTACAGAATCACCTGCACAGTGTCCAAGTTCACACCTATTTCTCCACAGCTGAAGCACCACTGAGAAGCAGAACCATAAATCATGCTGAAGACACACCTGTGCAGAGATGGTTAAGTGTGAACACAGAAACAGATGAGTGCTGCAGTTCTTTTTAAGAAATTTGTAAGCTGTTTCTTCAGATTTAACGGCGAGGCAGCTAATTTGTTTCTCCTAAGGTAAAAAAGACAGTTGGAATAATTAAATTGTCTCGCTTATTATTTGAAAAATAAGGTTTCTAGATACCAATAGCTCATCTACCTCCTTCTGCTTCTTTCCTTGGCTGATTCGCTTACTACGCAGGTAGAAAGTTCAGCTAAATGTCTAGCTAGAACACCCATGGCAGAGTGTCTAAATGGTTTTAGAAAATGCATAAAACGATAACATCAACTTTGAATGTCCGCTCGCTGGGTGGGAAAACTACAGGAGAATGTAAACCTCAGACTAGCAAATCCATGATTTTATCTCACAGATATCAAGGTGGTTACTTCTGAAAGCCTCCGGGATCAAGAGACTCTATGCACTTAAACTGTACTGTAGCTTGTAGTCGTGGTGGAGGACTGCAGTGTACTCGTTGTAAACCAGGTGTAAAAATTTTTTTCTAATTTTAACTTTTTCTGGCCTTGCCATCTGAAGGGATGCACCAGCTGATTTCTCAAGACCTGAGATGGCATTAGAAAAAGAAAATCAGATTATTCTAAGCAGAGAATTATCGTTTGAATCCCACTCTGGGACTGAGCTGAAACATTAATCCTGGGTGAAGATGAAGTGCTGACTTAAGATTTGGATTTAATCTAACAGTACAATACTGTGAAAGTGTGTCCCTACTTCAAGAGCTAGAACAGAGCCCTAAAATAATGTCTGCAGAGATTAATTTCTATCATAATAAATCCCCTTCTGCCTTAAAAAAAGTATAATCTCTTGCCTTTCTAGAGGTCTGCTGCACCATGAGCTACTTTATTAATTTGAATGTGAAAGAGCAGCAGGCCACTGCACTTCAGCCTGCTGTGTTATAGACCTTTTAAGCATCTGATGTTTGACAATATAAAACACAAGTAGACACAGAAAACAGCTTAAAAAGTAAACTCTTCTCTCCTCCATAGGTTACAGAGAGTTCATTTCTATGCCAACAGGCTCTGCAGGGAAGGAGGGGGGGAAAAAAAAAAAAAAAAAAGGATGAACTATTCCTGTCATTTCACATCTTCATTAGTAAAAAATGGATCAAAAACGATTAAAGGGGGAAACGTGGTTATACAACACGGCTCTGAATATTTTTACAACTTGTGGGAAATCTTTCACGCGCAGGCTGCCGTGTGGATTTGAGGAAAGCTGCCACCAGTCGAGACGGAGTTCCATCAAAGGGAAAGAGAGATATTCCCCTGCCTGCTCAGCCCACGGCACCGGTGACACGCCACCCCCAGCACCCAACCCCAGCCAGCAGCAGATGCCTCCTGCAGAATCAGGGAGAGGGAAGGAAAACGCCTTTGATGGAGACACCCTGATCAACACAACCTCCCACATCTCTTCTCTCTGCATGCTCAACGGAGCTGGCAAAAAAATTTACCCAGGCGCTCCTTTCATGCATTCCTTTGGTTCTGGCTGCCACTCACTTCAGTTGTGTTCACACGGTTTTTCTGCCACTTGCTAAGATTCAGGTGAATAAACCTGCATTTCTGGGCCTGGTCACATCTGTGGGGTGAAAGGGTTTATGAAAAAGGGAATGAACAAGACCTAAACTTGAGACTTTCCACACAAGGCACTCAGGATAAACTGTCTCTCCATTATTTTTTTTTTCTTTTTGTTCAATTAAAATTTTCAGAAGAGATGCTGAGTCGTGATAGAAATACCATACCATTTCCAGTCACTTGTCCTTTACTTTTAAAGATGATCAGGACATTTTTAGCATTGGGTACACTTGAAATGTCTCAGTTAATAAAATATTCATATTTCTTGCCCATCCCATTTTCCACAGAGGAACAATGCATGCACAGAGTCTAAGCATGAGCACAGTCCTTCAAAATTTACAGTCCGAAGTGCTTATGATCTTCTCTATACAGGTGACATCTCCCTTCCTTCTTGTCCTTAGAGACTTAGGAGCTTCCAGATGCACGTATTTTTACTGGTCTTGACAGTTTCCTTCCCACTTTCTGCTTTCACTTCATCAGTGAAGCAAGGTGATTTAAAACAAAACCGAAACACTTCCTGTGGATTTATCACTTTCAAATGAAAATCCCCAATTTCTGTCCACATCTTAGATCTTGTTTTTGCCATTCCATTTCTTTTTTTTTTATGATCTACAGTATTCCAGGTTGGCAATCTGGAAGAACCAGGGTGTGTGCCTGTGTTTGTGCACACACACACATACATTTTTCTCTACACTTACATATATTTATACATACTTTATATATATGGAAATGAAAGTGGTTTGCTCTTCCTTTGTTTTCCCTACATTAGATGTATTCATTCACTGGTTGCTAGGCAATCTTTAATCTCAGCAGTGGTGAATTTATCTTTTCCCATCCTAAGCAAATCCAAATTTGAAAGTTGAGCAATTAAAAAGTCATCATTAACAGTTTTTAAAACCCTGATTATGCTTCATTATACCCTTCTATCTTCACCAAAATGAAATACTTCAGAATATAAATTCTAAGCATATTCTCATTATACTTTGAAAAGCATTCATTGATTTCTAGTTACTTCTATTTTTGGATATCCACTCTTAAACACCTTATTTGGCAATATTTTCTTACAAGAGGTGCCAACACTATTGAAGTGATGATGGTTTTCATATTCACACCATATGAAGCCTGTGGATTTTGCTTCAGGTTTAATCACTTCACTCCATGTGATCTCAAGGTGCCCCAATGACTGGTCATGGGTTCAGAATGTTAAGTAACCATCAGAGCCTCCACGTGAGTGCAGCTTTTTTCGGGAATGAAACCAGCTCACCCCCACCAAAATCCCTCTGTGGGCACAAGAAAAAGGAGTGTAGGATGTGGAGGCAACCAAGGGATTCCCTTCCAAAGCCCACCAGCTCTCCAGATGACCATTTTAACCAAAATGCCAACACTGAACATGCTTTCCTACGTAGACACACCCCACAATGATCTCTTCTATTACACCAAGCCCTACATATAAAGAGAATAAAGCAATATATTCTGTAACTTTCCATCATTACAGTTAACCAGTCTTACTGCTTTCATTTCACAGAGTTTTGGGCCACATGGATATTTAGTTTTTTTACCACATAAGTCCTGTCATTGTCAAAAAAAAGATATATCACCTAAAGAGATACAACAGAAGTGATAGTTTTCATCATTTCCTTTCCGACTGTACAGGAAGGTGATGTTACTGATCACATTCAGAATATTAATTAGGCACTGCAGATACGAGCCTCTTGTGTGAGGGATATGAAATAATAAGTGCATTACAGCTATCAGCTGCAATAAAGAACTGACTGTTTGTTTTGGACAACGCAGCTGGCAGTACCATGTAAGCTCTGTGGATCAGTGATGAAAATCCTTTAGGTCATTTTTGTTAAGAGCCTCTGGAAAGGACAGATGCAATTTCTACCTTATTTGTTCCGACTTGTTCACGAACAGAATGAAATCTGAAACTTTTACACTAAAGAAGACTCCTGTGTAGATTCTACTAAATACTTGTAAATGAGGTTTCTTCCTAGGCTTTTCTCAAATTCGATATAAAACTGGATGATGCAATGAATCTGCCAGGTTCACTGCAACTAAAGCCACCAGGCAAGAACCCCAGGATGGGTCAGCGTGGAAGGGCCCACAGTGGGCATTTGGTGCCACCTTCCTGCTCCAGCAGGGCCATCCTGGAATACGTGGGATTTTGGCCAGAGGGCTCTGGAATATCCCCAGGGAGGAGACTGCACAGCCTCTCTGGGCTCTGTTTAAGGGCTGGGCAGTGCCCAGGGCAGGAGTTCTGCCTCCTGTGCAGGGGAATTGCTGGGCTCAGGCCCTGCCCGTTGCTCTGGTGCCATTGCTGGGCCCCGGAGCAGAGCCTGGGCCCTGCTCGGAGCCCTCCCTGCCCACAGGGACAGCCAGGCCTGAGGGCCCCTCTCAGCTGGGGCTCCTCTCGAGGCTGAGCAGCCCCAGCTCCCTCAGCCTTTCCTGGGGACCGAGATGCTCCAGGCCCTTCCTCAGCCCCGCAGCCTCCGCTGGCGCCGCTCCAGGAGCTCCCTGGCCCTGCCGTGCTGAGGAGCCCAGAGCTGGACACGGCACTCCAAGAACTGAGTGTAAACCTCTGAGGGCACATAATCCATGCAGCAGCATGCGACATCAAGATACTTAAACTCAGATTCAGCCAAGGTGTAAAATGGACTATGATGAATTCATTTGTTGCTCCCGCGTTGCAGGCACTGCCTCGCGCTTTTACAGCCACTTCACTACACGATGGTTTACGGGAATATTAAGTAAGAAAACAAGCTTATATATGCCAAACCCTTGTCTCAGTACAGTCATACTGCACAAACAAAGTGCATTCTTGGCAGTGGTTTCTAATTTTTTTTTTTTTATTATCTGTTGTACATTGTAAACCAAGCCTAAAAAGGTGGGTAGCTGCTTCGAAATCCTCGCTGCTTCTTATGGAGCAACATTTGAAAATGAAGAACTGGGAACAGTCATCGAAAAAGGATGAAAAAGGAACAAGTCAGACAGAAAAGAGAGTAAATTACAGATGTTCACCATTGGAGTGACCAAGAATGTGATGCTTTTACTATACTTTACTGTAACAGGGAGCTTAAATGTTATTTTGATAATGGTACATATAGATCCTTGACTACTGAGCCAGACAACTACTCCCTTTCAGCTTCTGAACACAGACAATTGTTCCTAAAACAATCAGTTTCTTGTCTGGCGTCACAAGATGACCAAAACATCGATCTGGAGCAATGAAGTGCATGATAACTGCTTCTAGTCACAAGGCCAAGCCATTGACTTGCCCTCCTTCAACATCCCAGATACATCCCAGATGCCACATTGGACCTGGAAACTAAAAACTTGGTCTCCCACTCTGACTTAATAGTGGGAAAATGCAAAAGGAGGGTTTACCTATCTGGTCTCTATTTTTTTTTTTTTTCATTTGTTTTTGGTTTGTTTTTTTTCTTTCTTCTGCAGCTTTTCTTTATTAACTACACCCAGGTAATGTAGTGTGGTTGTAGAGTATTGCAATGCAATGTAAACCCTCTTAATTCTGCATAGGATGTCCACATAATTTCATGTTTGAAATGCAATTGCTGTTCTCCAACACTTCACAGAACCCTGTGTGTGCATGCAGAGAATATATTTTTAAAACACAGGACTGAGCACAGAGTAAATCCCAAAGGGAGGGAAAAACACCAAGAAGGAGGTGAGAATAATGAATATTATGAATACATATTCATAAATAAATTTAAGCTATTCATACAAACAAACAAATTAATTATTTTTTTCATCCAGTGTAAGGGAGGAAGGTGATTACAATTTAATAGGTACAAATAAAGTTTTAAGTGTACATCAATGCCTTCTGATCCTTTCCCACTTTCCACATCTGTGAACAACAGAGGACTGTGGGTTTTTTTCAGATTAAGAACGAAGTCTTTACATGGATTTGCACGGGATTAGCACCAGACCAGTGGAATATACATATCATGTATATAACATATATATTCTGGCATTCTGTGGTTGCCACCAGCTTCCTGCTTCTTCTTGCCCTTCTAGTTCAGCTTATTTTCTAATGCGCTCATAGGATTAACTCCATTCAGTTTCACCTCTCCCTTCACCCAAAACACAAAATGCACACCAGTTCCTGACTCCAGCCCCCACCCTAACCCACAAGTGTTATTTTTTCATCTTTCGCCATTGCTGCACAGCAATTTATGCCAGCAACAAACAGCACAGGAGTTACAGCACAACCAGGTGATTAGAGAAGCCTCATTATTCACCAGCAGAACATATAAAAGAGTTGTTGTGAGTGCACAAATATGTTGCTGCAGCCTGATCTTGACAAACAAAGAGGCCACAATAAAAAAGACTGATAAATAGATTATAAAATTCCAGTCTGAAATTCAATGTACTTCTCCTCAAACGAAGGTATTAACAACAACCCAGAGGCTCATTAGGGAATTCCTTTTTTTTTTTTTTCCCTCTACTTGTGAGCCTCATTAAAGGAATCATCTGTTATTTTGTGTGTGTCGTAGTTGTGTCTTCACCACTGGAACTTTCTGTTTATTGGAGTACAGCAGTACAGGCTTAGATATACATATTTTTTCTAAGAGGTGCTGATCCCTCTCCTTCCCAAAGTCAAATTATTATCCCTAGCCCTGCGCACTCCTCTGTACTGCTGGGACCTGCAAACATTTTAACTGCTGCCATTTCCTTGCTTTGATATCTTGACCTCAAACTAATTCCCTGAAAATTCATTTTCCAGTGAGCTGTCCCAGACCACGAGGCTGTTACACCCACAGTTAGTCACCACTGAGAGGCCAGGACGTTATTCCCCACTCTAAATTCAGTTTTCTGCCCCAAAAAAGAGGTGCTGTTTGGCACCGTCCCTGCAGCCAGGACACAGCCACTGCTGCCCCAGGTTGAGCTGCCTCAAACACGCGACACAGAACTTCCTGGATGATAAAAGCTTTGTTTGCGTAACACTTGGCACCCCTGCAGGTTTAAGGACAGATAAACCTCTCCCACCAAAGTTGGAAGCAAAAAAAAACTCTTCCAGGGAGCTGGATCAGACCCCTGGTGCTGGGCCATGAGCAGTTACACAACAGCTTCTAACGAGATCAGCAGAATTTAAATCCAAAGGGCACCTGCCCCACTCTGGTGCCAGCCCAAATTAAATCCATCAACTCCACGGCGCTGCTCCTGCTCCATACTGTCAACAGCAGCAGCATTTGAATTGTTTTCTCCATTGCTTAACTGAACCACCAGAACAATTTTTAAGACAATTTCTTAGGCTTTAATTTCCTCGTAGTATTGCTTCTATCCTCTCCTCCAATTTCCTGTCTCATTTTTCAATCCAGCAACGTTTAAGCCACATTTTCTATTTCTCATATGCTTCTGATTAGCCCTTCAACTTTTAGCCAGACATTTTTTTTGTTGGGTTTTTTTTTGCCTTTTTTTTTTTTTTTTTTAAATTTATTTCAGCTTCAGTTTGTAGTTGTTTGTCTTTAAATTTGCGTGCAGCCTTTTATGGTTTTCCATTTGTTATTTATCTGCTACAGCTTTCTTGCTATGCAGTTTAAAGCTATTATTTTTAAGAAGCATCTAGAAACTCTCAAGTCCTTTAGTGTATTCTAGTGGCATATCAATTATGTCTCAGTAGTGTTTCAGACTGCCAGGTTGCTAACCCAGAAATTGCTGTAAATGGCTCCTTCTAGTCTTGCTCTAAACCAAACATGCAAGAGGCATGCAAGACAATTTGGAGGAATCAATAAAAAACCCAACATTTATCCCCTGCTCGTGTTGAACAAAAAAAGCCTAAAAGGAAGCAAACATTTATTACACTGGACAAAGGTATTTGCCGAATTCTCCTCCTATGTTATTCAGAAATAAAGTGGTTTAGGTCATGAAAGCTGCACTTGAAGTACCAGGATATTTTATGCAGTTCAAGAAAAGTCACCTCAAACAATAATTTCAGCATTGTGCAACCCCTTTCTTCTTTATCCACCCACCCTGGTAGGTGACTGAAAGGAAGACAGTGTGATATGAATATTGCTCCTTTCAGCAGGCATCCAAGGAAGCCTGACAACACCGTCTGAAAAGCTCAACTATTGAAAGCAATCCACAGGGCATCACAATAGAAAGCATCTTGAATCACTGTAGATCAAAGCCAGGCACTATTGCCCTCCACTACAGCTCTACTGAAACATGCTGCAAGTGAATAAAAAGTTAAGCATAAAGTAAATTTGGTAAGTTTCATTGTCAGGATTGTAATGAAGACAACAGGTCTTCCCGGAACAAACATATCAGCATGAAAATAGATTAAAAACCGGGATCAAAGTACTTAAAAGTAAACTAAACCATGAAAAGCATAGCATTTGTCACTGCTAGAGACCTCTGCACTTATCTTCAAAATCACTGGCTGGAGATTGTGGGGGTAAGCATTTCTGGAAATGCCCATCTATTCAGCAGCATGAGATGGAAGTTCGATGAACTTTTATTTCCTGGGGCACTGCATTGCTTTTATTTTTAACAGCAAAATTACCAGCACGTCTCTACAGTCATCAACTTCCTCATCAATCCATCTAATGCCTGGTCCTAACGAAATGAGATACTTTCTAATAATCAGGTCCAAAGCTTATTGATTTTTTGTGGGTTTTTTTTGTTTGTTTATTTGGGTTTTGGTGGGGGGGGGGGTTGGTTGTTTTTGTTTGTTTGGTTTGGTTTTGTTTGGGTTTGTTGTTTTCTTTTTTTTTTTAAACAAAGCCCTGCTCCTGCTGCAACTCCAATTCGAGTGAACAGAACCAAACACAGGCTATTAAAAATAGTGTGTGGAAACAGCAAAAACTCTGCTTAGGGCCATCCCAAAAACGAAATAAAACAAGCGCCAGAAAACCAACCCAACAAACCCTCCTCCCAAAAATACAACCCCAAAACAACAAAAAAAATCCCACAGAAAAGTTTAAGAGGTCCATTAGTGAACCCCGAGGTGATTTATCATCTTTCTACTGCCAAGTCTTCAAACCCCACTGCCCTCCAATTTGTAACAAGCACTGCCCAAGAGCTGATACACTTCTCATATACCAAAGATAAGTGATATCACCCAGCTGTGCCAAGGAGAAAAGCAAAAATTAACCAGTAGAGGTGATGACTGGATTATGCCTGGCTCTAGCTAACGAACCTGTTTTATTGTGAGTGACACAGATTCTCTAGACATCAAAAATCCCCTTCCTGTGGTATCAGTGCCTGTGATTGCATGATTCTATCTCCAGTTCTTGCTGTTTTTATAACGAAGGGAGAAGTGAGTGACACGCCCTACATTCCTCTTCTAGCAGTGTATTAAGCACTTTTGCTAATGAAACCTCTAGGTTTTAATGAGATTTAACCGTGCTTTTTTCCTCTCTGAACAAATTTGGCAAGGCCCTGGATGTTTTCTGTTAGCTTGAGGGTTTAGGGGATTTTTTGTGTGTTTGTCTTTTCTTTTCTTTTCTTTTCTTTTTTCTTTTCTTTTTTCTTTTCTCTTCTTTTCTTTTCTCTTCTCTTTTCTGTTTTCTTCTTTTCTTTTCTTTTCTCTTCTCTTCTCTTCTCTTCTCTTTTTTCTTTTCTTTTCTTTTCTTTTTTCTCTTCTCTTTTTTCTTCTCTTTTCCTCCTGCACCTCAATGTTGCCGTGTAGGTCACAGCTCCAGGTGAGCACAAAATAGAAGCAAAAGTATCAAACATTCATCTCTTCAGTGACAGACTACAGCAGAGAGTCTGAGCAGGGCATTTCTCAGGGCAGAACAAAACCAAAGGATCTCAGTAGACACAAAGGAGATCACCACTTACGTGTGGTCTCATTTCGTCCTGGGAAAGCGAAATTTTTTGGTTAAACTGATGGTGACTGATTTTTGGTATAGTTCTATGGAAATATTAGAAAGTTCTGTGGATTTTTTTTTTTCAAATTTTGCTTCATGTTTTTGTTTGGTTTGGTTGTTTTGTTGGTTTCTTTTTTTGAGGGGGGACTTTTTTTGGTTTTTGTGGCTGTTTTTGGCTTATTTGGTGAGTGTTTTTTTTAAATTTTCCTTTGGGGACTTTTTGTCCAGGATTACAGGTGCTCCCAAATCAAACTACTTCTATGTACATATGACGATGATTTTAGTTCTGAAACTCATAATCCTTCAGAAATGTGGTGCTTATGATCATTTTGGCATTCAAGACGTTTAGCTAATGCCAGTGTGTTCCCCAGCTGTTTGGGTGTAGGAATTGTGCACACGTCGCACTGCTCCGATCTCACTCCTCTCCTTCCCCTCACCTCTTATTTTTAAACAAAACAAAACAAAACAAACAAACAAACAAAAAACCAAACAAAAAACCAAAACCAAAACCCCACACCAAACCCCCCTCCCCCAAAACCACAAAAAAACCTCAAAAAACAAAACCAAAACAAAAAAAACCTCTGCATGTGTCAAGATCTCCTTCAGATGTCCACGTGGCTAACATGTTTCACAGAATCACAGAATCATTTAGGCTGGAAAAGACGTCCAAGATCTTCCAGTTCAACCTGTGCCTCATGCCCACCTTGTCCCCAGCCCAGAGCTCTGAGTGCCACCTCCAGCCCTTCCCTGGACACCTCCAGCCATGGGCACTCCAAACCTCCCTGGGCAGCCCCTGCCAAGGCCTGAGCACCCTTTCCATGGGGAAATTCCTGCTGCTGTCCGCCCTGAGCCTGCCCTGGCCCAGCCTGAGGCCGTTCCCTCTCCTCCTGTCCCTGGTTGCCTGTGACACCCACCTGGCTGCACCATCCTGTCAGACAGAAGAGAGACTGTCTACCTGAAATGTTTTGCTTATTTTAGGCTGGACTGTATTCTGAACTCCAGCTTACAAACCCAAAAATAGAGAGTAACAAATTGATGAGCAACATTAGGGGCTGGTAATTTACAGTACCACTAAATTTAGAGCATCTCTCTGCTCCTCTCAGGAGCTGCTCAGACAGAACACATTCATTTTCTCATCTTTCCCCCTGGGTCCTGCTCTTCCCCTCGTTCTCTTAGCTCTCTGCAGTCCAGCTGGGAACTGCAAGCAAAGGCAGGTGCTGAGTCAGGAGCATGCTCTCCTAAAAGCAGCACACCTCACCCTCCCCCTGCAATACTGTGAAGTGGATTTAGAGAGGATTTCATTACGTGTCTAACCTGACGCAGAATTCCAGCTTGAAGCACACCTGGATTTGACCTGCAGTCTGGTCATCCTCCTTCACAATGCCTGCATTTCCACAAAGACTTTATTTATGCTCTGAATTCCTGGCATTTTCCTGCCTGATTCCCCCTCTCCAGAGAGAACTCCAGACCGTCTTTAACCTGCAGTGCTCTACCCTCGTGTAGTAAACAAGGCAGCATGTTTACTTCCATGTGTATGACACTACATGGATTATATTCCATGTAGTCACGGGATAAACGACACAGAAACCTGTCCTGTGGAAAACACCAGCAAAGAGCAGTGGCTGATCCTGTGTCTGCTGCTCCCTGGCCTTCCACGGGGATGCAGAGGAGAGATTCCAGCCCCCAGGCCACGAGCAGCACACTGTGAAGCCACTAGCAACCAGAGGAACACCTCGCAGCCATTGTCAAAGCAGAAGGTAGTAGGGGTGAAATAACATCTCCTCCTCCAGGGCTTTCCTGGAATTCTGTGATTAGCATGATAAAAAAAAAAACCACCCCAAAAAACTGGGAGAAGTCATAATAATTTTGGTTTCTAAATACTAAATGCACTGAGAAGCCGGCGCCTGTGTTTTTATTATTCATTCATGAGGCTAAAAACTGACTACAGAGTTCACAAGACTCTCTCTCAACTTGTTTTTTAAATAAGGATGTCCTTGCGAGACTTTCTGTCAGTAATGTAATGTAGCATAATTTCATGGGACACATTTTTATGTTAGAATGACAAAAAAGTTATCACTATTACCACCACACTCAGGAAGTGTTAATTATACACGTCAGACTTTTAAGTCTGTTGTTACTTTCTACTTCAGGGACAAAAGGATTAAAAAAATAGCAAAAACATGGGGCGGCACCACTGACAGGTTAATGATTCTTTAGTTAGACACCTACAAGCCACAGAAGTGACTTAATTAAGCTATAAATATGATGTTTACTTTATTACGAAAAACTCCAGGACCCCTTTTCCGTGTGCAAAAAAAAAATCCTTATTTTTGCTTGTTTCAGAACGCATAAAGACAAATGCACTGCCTACACTCACCCATATCTTGATTTTTTTACTTGTTCTATATTAAAATAAAAAGTGAAAAATCTCATCAAAGTCATCAGAAGATATTGATACAGGAATAAATGTAGTGTGAGGAAAATAACTGAACTCATTCTCTTCAGACTCAGAGAGAAAATGAGACGTTCAGCAGTGCAACTAAGCACATATTTATTGCAAATAAGTCACCATGCTCACACCTGGTCTTTTTTCCAGCCCATCCAAGAACCCTTGCCAGGCAGAACATTAAAGTGTGAAAAATATTATTTGAATAATCCCTCTATATACCTCATGTCACAAGCCAACAGCATCATTTCTACCCGTAACACATCTCTTTCATCTCTAGACCTATCTCAAATCTCAATTTTTCTTCAAGCACACAGAAATTAAAAAGGGAAGGAAAAAAAAGAAGGCAGTAAAAGATAACATCAAATAAGCCAAGCTCTGAATACCAACAGATTTTCAGGCACCTAACATTTTTGCTGTCATTATCACCCTCTCCATGGCAAAAATCAAAAGGGATTATCTGGGCCATAATTAGGGATAGATTCCAAAGTGTTTGCTTTTTGCAATCAGATCTTGTTGTTCTGTTCCTTTAAAAGGTCAATGAGGATTATTAGAAAAAAAAAAAAAACACCTCAAAAAAACAAGCTAGCAGTGAATTATAGAGAAGCAGGTGGGAGAAGTCATTACGAGGGAATGGCAGCTTGGTTTGGGATCTTGTACTGGCACGAGCATGAGCGTTGCTACAACACAACATAAATATCATATTATTTCAGTTTTCAATTCAGTATTGCTCAATATACCTCATACACAGTCAGCATTAAGTCCCACATGGAAATGATTTGGAAAAAAAGAGTTTTTCTCCCTTAAATTTGACGCTAAATTACCATTACTTCATTGTGGGGTTGGGGAAAAAAAAAAAAAAACAAACCAAAAAACAAACCCACAAGGTCTCACTCTAAAATTTGTGCTGATTATTACTGTGCTGTTATTAGTTCAGCCTTACCATGACAAAACAAATTTAGTTAGATGATTTTAGTGAGAAATTTAGTTAGATGACCTTGCTAAGAAATTAATTAAATGGAAATCACCCTTGGTATGTAAAGAACACGAATTCTCACAGCTAGAAAAATTTTAATTGTATTATAAATACACTGCATTTATACAATGTAAAATTGTATATACTTAATTGTACAAATAAATACAGTGCCAGTTTAATTTTCAAGGAATCTAGCTGACTTACCATTTGAATTAATAAAATGTCTGTATTTCACAAGAAACTGCATCACTGCAAGACATAATTAAGTACTTTAATAGTATCTAAACATTTATGTGGCTCCAGAGAATGTAGAAATGTTGGCCTTATGTCTAAGCTATTCAAATGAGGTCCTTTAGGATGCCAGCATCTGGCTTTGATTCAGCCTATGGAAACTTTCAAGTTCTCAGTTTCCCCAAATTTTAATTCTGCGAAGCACAACCTGTGTAAAAACAAATCACTGCGACGAGTCCGAAATTTAATTTATCATTAATTCAATAAGAGGTGACAAGTGACTTTCTGTAAGTAATTGCATCTTCAGTGAAGTCCAAAAAACATATAAGCTACAGCTGAAATAATGAACAATCAGAGTAATTTATGATGAAATACGATTAGTATGATGAATCATGGTAATTTATGATGAAATTCATAACTCTCCAGGGTTGCCATGAGAGCCTGATGTGCGAGATGAAAGCACAGCATTAACTACATTTCTTAAGCTATTCAAAATGCTGCTTGTGAGCTCTTAATCCTTGAAATTCTGCACAGCACACCCAACTGTGTTTTGTGGATACAGGTGTAGAACCCTTAAACCATCAAGTTTTTTCGCAGGGCCTGTTTTTTCATTCTTTTGAGGAGATGAGCAGGGACACACAAAGAAATAATCTAATCTGTTATCCATTGCTTGTGAGTGATTCTCGCTGATAATTCATCACAGACAAAGCACATGGACTGCTAATGCTAAAACCCCAGCTCTTTCAATGTTAACCCAGCACCACCCAGCCTAAGAGAGAGGTTGGAATAAAGTATTGTGTCTTTTTCTTATCAGTCCACTTACCCAAGATCCACATCTAGGCAACAAAACTGTCATGTATTTACATTGTTCTTTTGTTTTGGCATGGGTTTTTTTTTTTTTGATTTAGGTTTTTTTTTTGGTTTATGTTTTTTTTTCCCACATGATCCTTCCACTAGAAGCACTTGCATTAAAACAAATGTAACATTAAGTTTTTGGATGAGCCTGTCTTAACTGGCCCTTTCAGGCAAACCCCTTAGGACAGTCTTCTTCTAAAGAACTGGAAATTGGTGCAATTGGATGAAAAAAAAAATAAAAATAAAAATCCCATCGCACTCAAGTCACAGCATCAGAAAATGCAATTATCAAACAAACCAGCAGCGCAATTTCCAAACTTTGCCAAAACTAAAATACAGATATGACTCAGTTCTTTGTCAGACAGACAATGAAAGTCTGCTGTGGTTATTGACTGTCCTCCCACACAGCATCAGCTGAAATGTTTGTCCCAAATTTAGAGGTTTTAGTGTTTTCTTTAAATACTTCAATACAAGCAAGGAACTGAATGTACCTCTCAGGCCTGGTAGTCTTCTTTATAACGTTAAATTTACAGCTCATATGTGAATTTGGAGAACAGAGATGATCCTAAACAGAATCAAGGTATTAAAGAAAACCAAGCGCACATTAAAGCTTTTTCTGCTTTTCAGAATAAGAAGAACAAACAATGACTTAAGCTTGAGTCATGATGTGAAACAATTTCAAAAGCTTTGAGGTAGACAGCACAATTCAGTTACAATTCCAGATTTTGCCAGAAACACTGGTTATGTACAATGTGTTACGTAGGGGCTGAACTCTTCTGCTGCTAATTAAACACAGAAAGAAGCAGCAGTGGGACAGTAGCCAGGTACCCAAAGGGGCAGAAAAAAGCCCAACCAAAACCCGTGATTAAAAAAAAGTTGTGGGTTGTTTTTTTGTTTTGTTTTGGGTTGGTTTTTTTTTGGGTTTTTTTTTTTTTTTGCAGAGACAAAAAATAGTTCTGAAACTTACTTCTTATATGTACTAAGGCCCAAGGAGTCAAAAACCAGTCGAGTTCACAAATACAATTTATCTAACAGCTCATCCATCCCCATCAAACAGCAGCTGTAGGGAACGTTATACAGCATCAGTCATAGTTACCAGCAAGAGTGACAGGCACAAGAGAGACCCCTTCCTGGGTGCCCTCTTCTAAATAATTACTTTACAAAAGAAAAGCAATTAATTTTTTTTTTTACAATAATTTATTTATTTTTTCTTTAATTTAGAGGCCCCATGAAAGATGCAGCCACTGAAACCGCAGTGGGGAGGACAAAGGAAAGCAAAACACATCTACAGAATCCAATTTCTCTCTTCAGATATCCAACAATACCTCAGCATCGCAGTCAACGACCAGGAGAAAACATGGGGTGAGAATTGAAAAAGAAAAAAAATTAAAAAGGAATTTAAATAAAATTAAACACTTGACATTTGTACAGGTTGGTCACTCACGTTATCTATTCTTGTTTTGAACCAGAGGTTCCAAAATCGGCCAAAACAAAACTCTACGGAAAAACTGGGAGAATTAAGCTGATCATATCCTGACTTCCAAGTCTTATACTGATGATCCTTATAGGATCACACCACATTTGATTTCACTCTAAATCTACACAGGACCCCTTGGGATTGATTATGTGGAAATCATAATTATCCAGCAACTATTACAAGAGTTTCTGAGGAGGAAATTACAATATTACAATTACACCGTGCTATCTGCATCTATTTAGGAACGCTCACAATTTGGAAACGTGTTTTGCTCACCCTCTCTGTTTCCTCAGTTTCAGAGACCCCTTTGCCTCTTTCCACCTTCCTTGGAAGGGTGTGGCTGACAAAATGGCAGCAAGAGGAAACTCATTTCTCACGACCAGGATCTTCCCGTGGCCATGAAAGAATCCCATCTCCAAAGCAGTGACCCCAAATGTGTTTTTCCACGTGCATCCTATGGATGCAAACACCCCACCAATACAAAAGGAGATGGAACAGGCCACCCCACAAGCCCCAAGGGGTTAATCTGACAAGATTTCCCCCAGGCAATCCGGTGCATGGCAAAAAATTCCTCCAACTGGGAAAGAAAAAAAAAGCCAAGTCTTGCCTTCTTCACAAAAATACCCCGTCAGAACAGGTCGTGGAAAGATTAATGTTATTAGTAAGTTGTCATACAACAGCTCTGTATTAATTTGAGCCTCAACCCCACAATCTGTCTCCTCGAATGCATATTATAAGTCTCATTAAAGTTAATGAGGTTTTGACAAGGCTTCAAACTTAAAGACGGGATTTTATGATCATGCACCAGACATTTCAATCAGACCGGTTTAATCCATTCTAACTTTTGCCAGCTTGCTTTGGGGCTTGCACCTTCCCCCCTCACAAAACTATTTCCTTGTGGGGAATTTCAGGGATGTGTGTCTTTAATGATGAAGTTGGCTTAATCACAAGTACAGGTGCTGTATATTCACGCTATGATACAGCATTTATTTTGAAATGTCTGCTGTAAATACGGCTCCTTGGCTTATTTATGCAAGAAGAAGACCTCCACAGGCTGGCAGGAATGTAAATGGAGCATGAAAGTATGCTGGACAGAATACCTTCCAAAGAACACCCCTTACTAATTGGCAATTAATATTAATTCAGCATTAAAGTGTCTTCTTCCAAAGCAAACGGAAAAAACCTAACAAAATAAACCAAAACAAACAAAATCAACAACAGCAAGAAAAAAAAGACATCCAAAAGCAGAGCAGAATCCACATGGCTACATCTTTGTGACAGTACTAGTCCTCAAGGGAATGAAGAAATTTGCCACATTCAGAACAACAGGACTTTGCATGCCACAGTGCAGGACAATCCACAGATGTCATCCATTGATTTTCGCTATTTTTGTCTGGGGCACTCACTATTTCTAAATAAATAAATAAAAAGTTATACAAGTACGCAGATTTTCTCATTAAAAATGTCTCATGGTGGCTTTGAAATTGTCACAAAAACACAGATTTAAGCAGTAAAAATAGGGTAATAGTTGTAAATAGTTGTTGAGGATCATTGTTCTCAAATGCAGTGAAGAGAGAACTGCATTTACTCTAGTTAATCTGAAAACTTCCATTATGCTTTCAAGATATGAAACATATTTGTGGAAAACGAAGAACTGATCCAGAGTTCCCATGTGCTATCACAGCATCTAAAAGAACAGTGTTTAGTACACATCTGGATGCTCAGAGATCATGACTGATTTCCTGATTTCCACCTCCTCTTCAGGTGATTTATGAGGCAATTTTAATGAGATTGCCACAGAAGTGAGCACTCACCCAACAAAACTTAACACGGGCAACACTGTGTGTGAGCAATTCTCCACAAATGAAAGTGTCCTAAATTTCAGAACCTGGCATCACCTCAAATTCTCCCAGCTCAGCCTGAAATGTTACATCCATGTAGGAGCTGCTTCCTGGCTGAACTATCACTCAGTGGACTTAAGAAGGGATGTAGGAAAACAAATATGGAATGGTATCAAGAGTCCCACCTGCAATAATGACTCAGTGAGCTGCATGATTTTCCTTTGAAGCAGCCTTGATTTCAGGCAGAGTTCCTTCCACATGACATGGAGGTGTTACCCATCTCACCTGACCTCAAAAGTCTCTGCTGTAATGTTTACAGATAATTGCTTGCCTGTGTTCTGCCCTCAGTTAAATTTTGCAACCAAGAACACCTGCAAAACTTAACTGATTTTTCTACTGTAACATATGATTTTTGGGTTGTTTTTTTTGGTTTGTCTTTTTTTTTGGTTTGGCTTTTTTGTGGAGTTTTTTGGTGTGGTTTTTTGTTTGTTTGTTTTTGTTGTTTTGTTTGGTTTTGGGGGGTTTTTTAGGTTGTTTTTTTTTGATTGGTTGGTTGTTTTTTTTTGTTACAGGCTTCTTCATTTAACAAAAACTCATTTCCAGAACTGACAACTGTGCACAAAACCCCCTGGCAGAAACAAGCCCTGTTGCATCCAGCACCTGACCTGTGACAGCCTGGCTTAAGAAAACATCCAAAAGTGCCAAAAAACCATCATTTCCTCTGAGCAGGTAGGGGCCACGAGGTTTTGTGAGCCTTTAGGAATTAATTAGTCCTGAAAATACAAAAATTAGGCATCTCAAGCCAGGTTGGATGGAACTTGGAGCAACCTGGGGCAGTGGAAGGTGTCCCTGCCCACGGCAGGAGTGGCACTGGATGGGCTTTGAGGTCCCTTCCCACCAAAACCATTCTATAATCCTTTGATTCTATGAATTGCCCCAAATCCTGGAACAACACTGTGATATCCACAGTGAAAGATTACACAAACATTCCCTTGATTCGATTTTGTCTGGGTTGGTCTTGGTGGGGGGTTTTTTTGGGTTTTTTTTCTGTAATTAGAAAACTAACGTCTATCGAAGTAGCTGCCCCAAATTCATTTGTGTAGCTCACTCAAGGCAGTTGCTTTCATGCAGACAACTGCTGCATGAAATCAGGTCCCAGGTGCTCAGCAAATATTGAATATGTAGGCTGTACCAGTCGTTTTGTACTGGAGATTAATTGCTACTTTTTGGGGTGTGAATCTGCCGCACAAGAAATAAAAATGTGTAAAAGGTTAAGTAACTGAAGAGCTAAATATTCTATCCGAGATGCATACTAATTATATAAATATTAATTACCTGCATTTTAGAATTTTTTAGGTATCTAACAGCATTGAAACAGAGCAAACTGAATGCTACCTGTTTTCACAGAAATGCACTGAACTGCCTGATGTTATCCACATTCTTTAATGGCAAATAAAGCATTTCTTATTATTTTATGGTCATAAAGTGGAACAAAATACATTACCTATAAATAAACTAAATTTGAGAAATTTTTCTGTTTTGGTAGGTAACTAGATTTCACTGAGAATGCTCTGGAAAACAGTGAGAAAGAAGTAAAGAAAATTACAGCCCAACCCATCACAAAATCTTGGGCATAACTTTGTGGGTGTTTATGAGAGCAAAAGAAAAGAACATTTAGTCTTAACTTCATACTAAAGACTTTCCTTGTTACTCTAATGTGAAAACCCGTGATTTAAAATAAAATTCAACCATTATCAGAAATGGCTGCAGAGAAATTATTTTAAAAGTCCATACAGCAGAAGTTCCCAGCTACCGTACAAGTATTAGCATATAAAATGTACTGATGTTATGTGCTTTAAAATGTTGCATTGCATTTGAAATAACAAATCTGGTATATTTGTGCAAGCTGGAAAATTTCAAGTGGAGGTGCAGTAGTTACGTTCTCTAATCAAAATCCACCAGTTCCATGGAACCAACAACTGTCCTTACCCAAATATATTAAACATATGAGACTGGACTCGCTTCTCTATTTTTAGTTTTCCACAACTTCTAACCAGCTACTCCCTAGGAGCTCTCCAGGCTTGCATAAATCAGCTTAATTAGCAGATACTCACCTGAATTGCATTCTACGTCCACTTTTCACCTTTAAAAACAGACAAGGGTTCATAAAACATACCCACAACATCATTTTACCTCGCTGGGTAAAACTGCACATTTTCTAAAACTCGATTCCTACTAAGTCTTTATTTGAACTACTCATTTTTCAGGGGTGTAAGAAGATCTAGATGGTGGTGACAAGTCTAATTCAGGAAGGACGAAGGCTTGGGACATCCTCCCTTCAGTTACCCCAGAGAAATACATCACAATCCTACCTCAGACAAATCAACCTGCTCCTCCTCTTTGTGGCCAAAAATTGCAGGTGAGAAGAAGATCAGGTGAGGATTGGCTCATCAGTAGAGTTTTAATTATTGTCATCACTGTCGTATTGGAGAGTTTCAGAAGTAGATTATTTCCTTTTAAATCTCTTTACTTCTAAATCTCACATTGGTTTGCCCAGCTTTCAGGTTCATGTACTTTTTTAAAATAGAATCTACAGGGGAGTGTGACTAGACAAGTAAAGCCGAACTCCTTTTACTAACAGAAACTCACAAAGGTCATTGCAATACGAGCAAAACTCTCAGATTCAAAATAAATGCCTGTATCTCTCTCAAAAAAATTCCTACTTGATAAGATTCTGAGATGTCTGACCTTCTCAAGAGAACAGATTTAGAGCTGTGTCACTCCACATTGGCAATGTTGCTTCGACTTTTCAGGGATATTCTCACCAGTCAAAACAAACCTTCAGGTGCTGCAGTCTGAAAAATTGCTACAAAAATCCATTTATTTGATGATTATATTGTGTGTCTAACGTTTTCTACCTTGTAACAACAACAACAACAACAACAGGATAGAAATGTCTGACTCAGTGCACAAAAACTCCAAACCATACATCCAGGAACAGCACTGAGATGTCAGTACTTGACAGAGGAACCATTTATTATAAACCCCAAAAATAAATTATGCTTTCTCCACCGAAATGTTATTTTTGTCAGTGTTGTCAATAAAATACTGTTCAATGTTTCTACTTCTCAAAACAGTCTTTGGGTGACTGGTCAAAGCATAGACAGACACAAACCAAGCAGCCTGATGTGATGTTTGCTATTTAACTTCACTCTTACAGTCTGTCATTTGCAAGAAAATACACAAACATGAAGATATAAGCAGAGAATAGCCTAAAACTGAACTTAGATAAAATTACTGGTGTGTTGGTGACATTAATTCAAATTTAATATGCCTTGAATTCAACAGACGGACAACATTCCAAGGCAGTCAAATGGCACATGTAATAGAGACCACAGTCAGTGGACAGGAAGTAAAGTACCAAAATTGTGATGGGAACATAAGAATATTTGCACAGGTAAGTCATTTTTACAACGAAAAAGTTTCTCTGCCATGGCCCTTTCTTTAGAATTACACTGAGAGCGCATTCACCTTTCCCTCACCCTTTTCCTCCTAATCACCTTGTTTCACCACAGTTAAGGACACATTTGAAAGAAATGCCTCTCCTGACATGAAAGTAAGCCAATTTTATAGTATTTCTGTCTCCAGGAGAAAAAGCAGCCGTGCAGAGTGCACTCCACGCTCCTCTTGGGAGGAAAGATTCTAGGCAGAAGAGGGGTAGTCCACATCACACCCAGTGAACAAGGGGCAGAAGTCCAATACTCGATCATGGAATCATTTACTCCTCCTTGGTCTTGCTGCCACTTCTATCAGCAGTACCAGGCCCATGAAAAAAAAGGGAAAAAATATCCACAAGCCTTCCCCCACAAAACCCAACAGGGCAACAGGAGGGGTGGTGAGAAAAAAAGAGTAATCATTTAAAACACTGTAGTAAGTGCAAGGCATTACTGGACAAAGCAGGGTGTAAGGGTTGCAAACCACATGAAAGAACATTCCTGAGAGTGTGGAGACATGCAAGGAGAACAAGCCCTTTACAGAACACACACATGTATCTTCACGAGGCTGAAAGCCCATCCCACGAGGCTGAAAGCTTGAATTTACANTGGCAGCCCTTGGAGGTGTTTGTAGGGACTGATGGGATCCCCTCTCAGCCTCCCCTTCTCCAGCCTGAGCAGGCCCAGCTCCCGCAGCCTCTGCCCATCACAGAGATGCTGCAGACCCCAAATCATCTCTGTGGCCTTGCCTGGACCCTCTCCAGCAGCTCCTGCTCTCTCCTGTCCTGAGGAGCCCAGCACCGGCCCCAGCACTGCAGAGGTGCCTCAGCTGGGTGGGGCAGAGGGGCAGGATCCCCTCTCTGACCTCCTGCCCACACTCTTCCCTGTGCTCCCCAGGTTGCTCTCTTTATTCCATTCTAAAAATCCTCCTCAACTGGAAGATAACTAGGAGGCAAACATATTTTTTTTAAATTTACACACACAACCAACCTGTGTTACCCACTTTTTCTTTGAAACTTTAAAACTCCTGCCAAGCAACTTAACTTCAAGACACTAAATGGAAGCAGGCAGGATATTTATGGTCTCGTAATTTTTTTTTTTCCTTTTTCCAGATATACAGTTATTAAACTATTAGCAATGTGGATTCATTTCTACGGTCATCAAAATTTGAATGAGAACACCACCAGTTTTCCAAGAAGCTGCAGTCTATTTAAGGTAAAGATTTGATTACATACTTCAGTAGGTTATATTTTGCTATCTGTGCTGATTGTGCCTTGTGGGAGATCCAGTTTCCATTTTAAGAGCTGTCTAGTGAACAGCTTAAAGAGTACCACTGTGTACCAACAGATGCTCACAGCAAACCAGTAAGAGTTTTCCACCAGACTGAGGGAAAAAAGGGACTATACAATGCTGAATAGGGTTGTGAGATATAAATCTTATGTCTTCAGGATGAGAATTAAAGACAGGAACAACAAGCCAAGGATTAGACAATTCTGGGCTCAGGAGCTGATTCTTGTCGTTTTTAGCTAGTCCTGGTAACAAATATTTAATGTGGGGCATTAATTTTAATTTTCTCATGTGTTAGTAGATGAAATAAGACAGTGTTTAAGAAAATAGAAATGTTCAAACCATAAAAAGGGTCTTGCTGTTAATCACTTAACCTTGTCTAAATCGCTTCTGGACTCTTACACATTATCACATCACTTTCCAGTGCTGGCAATAACTTGACTGTCTTCCAAAATGGGTCTTCCAGGACACCTAAGCCTTGATTTTAGTGTTAATGATACCTCTTTCAGGCTCTGTCTTTTGGTGGTCGAAACTGTGTGTACTTGTACCCACCATGGATAACTCACTACTGGTCCCATGAATATTTTCCCCTGACACCTGACTGTGATTGTTTAATCACTGCTGGCTCTTCGAGAGAGCAGACTTACTCTGAAACGCTGGCTTTTTAAAAATGTGTGAATCGAATGTTGGTATTGTTAGGGGGAAAAAAAAACAGAAAAGAAATTCTTAAATAAAAACTTTTCAGAGCACTTCTCAGATCTCTGGAACCTTGCAGTTGCTATGGTCTCAAGATGTAAAATGGAAACGGACTCCACATCAGTCAGCGGTGCCCTGCAACACTGCCTGTCCGCATTCCCACATCCCCTAACAAACTCTGAAATCTCCACACCGTTGTCCACACAGCAGATTAAACACTAAACCACCCAGACCTCCCCTTTCAGGAGAGTAAGTCTGAGAAAAAAAGTGTTCAAATTCATTCCTGCTGATATCCCCAAGCAGATTGCTTCCTCCCTTCCTGCTTTGCCTCCTCATGGATTACTGGGTGGGACTGGCAGAGCTGCTGCTTACGCAGACAAGAAAGGCACAGGGAGGAAGAACATAAAATATGGAACAGAGAGGGTGCTTTCAAGGTAACCTGATTTCAAATAAACAACAACAAGCCACTGTGGTCATTCTCATGTTCCTGTCTGGGCAATTCCTGTCACCAGAGACAAAGTGTGAGGGGAAAAAAAAATAAAATCCCAGCTGTTCAGGCTAAAAAGAAAAAAGCTATTGAGTGCAGAGTAAGATCACTCCATCCCCATGACTGAATCTTTACAAAAAGACAGACACTAGTAAAATCCTTGGAGGAAAGAAAAATGCTTTCATAGCTTTTTTCCCCTCAGATTGCTCGCTCTGCTCTTGCCTGCTGGGTTTTTTTGAAAGGAGTACATTTGTAAAGGAAGACTTGTCCTCTGCCTTAGAGGTTATCACAAAATCTATATTGGACACCACACCTCGAGCTTCCAGATATTTACTGGTTTCTCCTCTTTCCTATCTCTCTAAACAAATGACACCTTTTTTCCCCTATGTTCTGCACATCCTTTCTCTTTTGAATACAGAAAATTGGGGTTTTTTGGTGGTAGTACCAAAACACACAAGAAATCCTTTCAGTCCTGACTACTGCACCAGTCAAAGAGAGTAAATGAGTCCTGATTTCAGTCTAAGAGTGGCACCTCCTCAGCAGAGATCCTTCTTGGATTGTCATACATATTTCAATTATCGTTTCAGAACCTCCCTGCATCCCTTGGAAATTAGTAAAGACAGAGGAGTACACGCTACACCTGAATGGCTGACAGACATGGCAACACTGAGAACTGCCACCTGAGAGCAGAACAGGGGATTGATTGGCACTCACTCATGAACCAGCCAGACTCTCCCATGATTACTTTATCCAAGTATCATTTTCCTTCTTCACAGCGCGTCACCCCCCTGAAATTTTCACTGCGTTCACTTTTTAAGAGATAACTTATCACACCCCCTGCTGCAGCTTGTCCACGCTTGCACATCCATCATGAGTTTAATTGTAACAGATTAACTGCATGCATGGGCAATTTCACCCATTTCAGATTAATCCATAAGAGATACTGCTATACAAGTTCATGTGCAGAGAACTCCTCGGCACGGTGAGACGCACAACAGCCTTTCCCTACTCTCTGTGCTCTTCCTCTCACGTTTCTCTTGGCGCTGAGATAAATATTTGTCTGTTTCGAGTCTCTGAGAGAAATTTTTTTTTAAGCAGATGAAGCAGATGGTTATGAGAATACAGAAAAATAAGTTTAGGTTACTGCTTGGTTTTGTTGACTGTACTACAAAATCATGGAATTTAGTAACATAAAATAAATGCTATATGCAGTGAAATTTACCAGAGTAGGTTGGAGATGGAAATTTCAAACTAATTTTACAGGATTTGTGCTTTCACTGGTGTTTCTAGCAGCTTTGGTTGCTGATGGCCCACAATAAAAGCACATGAGATATCCTTGTCTGTAAAGAACCTGAAACAACAGATTCCAGTTTCTCAGCACCCATTAACCAGCTTGGTTCTTCCAAAGTCTGCCCTTCTCATGACTGGATGCAAAATGTGGGTTATTTTCTCTCTGTTGAAAAGCAGGAGTTTATTACTTTCTGATGCTACTTGAGCAGAAGAAATGACTGTATATATCTGTATGAAAGCAAGCATATTGCAAGATAGAAATTCTCATTTCTGGATTTAGATACTAGAGCTGCTTGATGTGGGCAGAAACATTCTGACACGTATTTCCAAAATCCTGCTCTAAAGCCTTGTCACATAAAAGAGTATAAGATGTTAATACCCTTTTACACTTCCTGCTAACTCACCATCAAATAATCCAAATGTGTATTACCTGCTTTCTAGCATCAGATAACTGTGGGGATCACAGCCTCCATGAAGCCAAAACACTCAGAAACTCTCTCAGCTTGGCAAGTGGAAAGGTAAATTAAAAACCCCTCGGTCACTCATTTGGATGACCAACACAAACTGCCTTCCATGTACAAGACTTGGATGGAGCTCTGCCATTTGCAGCAAGATTTTGGTTGTTTGTTTTTTTTTTTTGGTCATTGTTTGCTGTTTTGAAAAGCCTGAAAATAGGAGTTTTTAATACTGTCCCTTCTGGAGTTATGTCCGTGTGCTGGAACACACGGAAATTGGAAGCTGCTGTGTATCAACACCTCCAGAACAGAGTGCCATGACCTGAGACAGTATGGATAATCAAGACAGAGAATTCTCACCTCAGGTGTGGGGCTCTTGACAGACATGTCTCAGAGAATCTCAAGGAAACACCCTACAAGAGATGAGGTAGGCAGCAATGAAGTAAGAAATGATAATACCGGCTCTAAAAGCTGTGTATAACAAACATCACGGCATTAATGCAAAGGCTGATTCTAGCTGTCTGTGGAAACACTTGGAAAAACTCTGACTTTCTGCCAAGAAAGTACTGTTAATTAATATTTTGAAAGAAAATCAGTCCAGATTTTAAATAGGACAAGTCTGAAATACTTGGAAGGAAGCAGAACCTGCATCGGGGGTAAGGTTCGCAGTTCCCTGACAGGTTCTCGTTTCCAAACTCTGAAATGCAGAAGCACCTAGCAGGAAGTTGTGTGAATTATTCTCCGCCTTAAAATCATTTGAATGTCAAAATGAACAGAGGAAGCAACCCTCAGTGTCTGTATCAACAGCAGCTCTGCAAAAATACATGTTAAATATGGGTTTATAACTTCCTGCTGTCTTTGGCCAGGTCAAACACTCATTCACAACCATTCAACCCTGCTTTCTGCTGGAGTGAAGTCTTCCAGGTTTTCTACTTCAGACAGTATTTAAGGAATGAAAACATTTAAATCATCTATGCCAATGAGGAGAGTGAAAATGTGTTTTGTAAGAACACAGACTGGAGCTCCTGTGCATCATGGCTGAGCAAGCTGAGTTATACTGTAACAGAAGATTAGCTACTCATGGAAAAACGGAATGGGCTGAAAATTGTCAATTACAGTTCAACTTCAGTAAGAATTTGGACTCCCAGAGGAAAAATCTTAATGTTTTCAAGATGGCATAAATATTTCCAATTTGTATCCTGAAACAAGATTTCATTTTGAAATGTGATTGCTGCGGTTTCCTTAGCAAAGTGAAAAACACTCCAAAACCACAGAATGTATTATTACAGGAAACAAAGAGCAACATTTCCAGCTTGGAGGGAGAACTTTTTTCTCCGTTTTGGTCAGCAAAACAGCTATTCACAAAGCCAGCAACCATGAATCAGTGGTGAAAGACATCGGAGACACCACTGGGTTTATATTTACTGCAAGTGCCACAAGATACAAAATGACTGACACAGGTAATTACAGGAAAAAGGAAAAATGATCTCATGGTTCACACAGTGGAATGAAAGCTCAGAGCTACCTTGTCTTTCACCCAGACTGCTCCTAAAGGATCCTACTACCTGTGATGCTCATTTTGTGAACTCCAGATGTTACAAACAAAACTGATGAGAGTGTAAATCCCCCGCAATAAATGTCAGGTCTGCTAGCTGAATTTCTAAAATCCTGCTTGAGGGAAAAGAATGGTGTGACAACATCAGGCAGCCTGAGTGCCCTCGCCTCAGTTTCCTCTTTCAGCAGATGCAATTACCTGGTCTCGTTTCAGGGGGCTGTTACATAAATATTTTCAGACACATCCAGGAAGCTTGCAAAGGGACTACAAAGATGAACACTGATGAGGCCTGCAAGGGAATTAATCATTCTATTTCAGGAGCAGGTTTTGAATAGTATGCAATAAATAATGCCCAACTCTTCTGTGAGTACAAGGCAAATAGGTTTCGAGCCACAGCTCTGAGACAAATAACAAGGGAAAGAAGCCCAGCTTCATGCAGGTTTGGGCTCTGGACAGGAATTGTCCCACTCTGCCAACCTGAACTGCATAGACAGAGAGGTCTGAAGGGCAGTCTGAGAAGCATTTCCTGGTGGAGCTGAAAAATTACTGTTCAGATAGGATGGGACTAAGTACAGTCATACAGGGCAGAGAGAAGCTCTCAGCAGAACCAACAGCAGTTTGGAGAAAAGGTTTACAGAATCAGTGAAAAGCAATCCTGTACTTCTTCACTCCGAGCTTGCACCAATTTACAGCGAGATGCTTTTCTTGTGTGAGTATGTCTGTACCGCTTTTTGAACCTCAGCAAAACCTACGGCAACAAAACATGACAAAACATCATTTTTTTACCAAAAAAACTGGATTAAGAAATACTTCTATTTGCTTTAAAGTGAGACCACCTTGTCCAAGGGCATGGGAAACTAGCTGTGTGCCCACACCACAAGGATTGAATCCACTCTGATGTTTTATCACATACCTGTCTCTACTTGCAAATCTTTAAGTTCTGCAAAAAGTATTGATCAACTTCCAACCAAGGAAGAGCTTTGAATATTCTTGTTGGCTTTTTTTTTTTTTTTTTTTTTTT
>VZRR01007352.1:9680-43069 GCA_013398015.1 Oreocharis arfaki | reverse complement strand
TTTTTTTTTTTTTTTTTGGTAAATGCTTGAGCTGACCAAAAAAAGTTTCACTTTACCCGAGCAACAGGTACACATGCTCACATATTTGAAAGGAAAGGAGGAAAAAAATACCTGGTTGTTCCTGTAAGCACTGTACACAACTGCTTGCTTGTATCCTTTTGTTCAGAAGAACTCTGCATTGCCACTGAGATCACTGCATAATAAGTACAATAATAAATGCAAGGAGCTGTTACTGAACGAGGAGATGCACTGCTGAGTGAAGAAACACCCAGCGCTGCCTCGCGCCGTAATGAAAAGTACCCACTTTTAAGGCAGAAAACAGCATGGAGTCATTAATTACATCAGAAGCCAAAGATAAGCTAAGTAAAGGCCACTCAGACAACATTAATTTTGTGTTTCCTTCCTCTGTAGTGCTTGCCTAACTCTAAAAATTTAATATGCCTTTAGGTTTTGGGTTTTTTTCGATACTTTGCAGCTGAACAGGACAGAGGCATCAACTCAGACTTTACCAAAAGATAAAAAATTGAAGGACACTGACTAGCAGGAAACACAAAGCTTTCTTCCATCGGTAGAACATATTAAAAATTTTCCTCAGTTACCAGGCTTGGTTACTTTGGTAAGCCTTAACCTTAGACTAATATTTAAAAACCATTAAAATAATCCCTAAAATTTACTATTATTGCGTGGCTCACCGGGAAGGAAGCACTCAACTGAGAACACATTTCTGAAGGGAAGCAAATTGAAGTGGAGAGCAGGAACAGCCCAATGCTCAATGAATTGTAACATTCTTCAAGGTGGCATCATCTAACTAATTAAACTGATTACATTTGAGAACTTCGAAAGCCTAGAGATAAGTTCCTAATCTTGAGTAGTCTTAAAACCCTTGATTATTAATCTGCTAATTGTGTGAAGGCATTTGCTATTAACTTCAGCAGTTCAGGAAGAGAAAATAAAACAACCTTTGTCTGCCTCTCAGAGCCCTTTAAAATAATAAAGTGAATTTTTAAACTCTGATTCCCACTGCAGCCACTGATAGGAAGTAATTGCGTTCTTTATCAGAAAGAAAATTTAAACTTAGCAGGAGGATAGTTAAAACTATCCTCAGACTTCCAAGCAGCAAGTTTTTTTTAGTTTCCATTCCAATATTATTGGAAATATTGTTCATCATGAGACCTGTGTAGGAAGGAACCCATCCCCAGCGTGGCCAAGCTCCTCTTTACTGTAGAAGAGAGCATTTTATGCTTTGTTTTTAATGTTTTGTGTTATGAACCCTTTTCTGTGACAAAGACTAAAGAAGCACCATTACCACAAAGCAGGGAGAATTATCTGAGTTAAACAGAAGTGACAGCCAACAGGAGCAGGGGGAAGAGGAAGAGGAGGAGGAAGAAAGTACCAAGAAGGTGGCAGCAGGAGTAAATGATGGTTGTGGATTCCTCACAACTGAAATATTCCATTATGTTCCATCCTATTCTGCCCAGACACGAGAAGCAGCTCAAACACAGCTCTCCCAGCTCCTGCTCCTTGAAAGGGTTTTTCCCTTATTGCACAACTTTTCTTTCAAGTTTCAAAGGCAGGAATTTCGTTCACACGGACCTGTCACATCTCCCTGCTCGTAAGGAGGATTCTCTCTGGGTTTTCCCGCATCAAACACGAGCCGGGGAAAAAGAGAGTTTTGATCTCCCTTTTTTTTTTGTTCCAGAGTGCACCACAAAGAGCTGTGCCCTCTCTTCCCACAAAGCTCATCTCCACCTTCCACCCCTCTCTTCCCCCAGGGCTGACCTGCCAATAAACCTGTACATTAGCTGTATATTCCTTCTGGGTGCAGCCCTCCTTCCTGAAGGATGAAAGAAGGACGGAGGATGAAATTGGACCGATTTTCATCATTTTACAGACTAAAGCTATGTCTTCCAGGAAAGTCTCTAAGCCAAAAGGAGAAGGGAATATGTACAGAACTGGTTCCATTTTTTGTGCCGTGTCCCCACACCCACACAAACATCCAGACCTTGGATCTACAGCTCCTTCTGGGTGTTTTCCCTTCCAGGCATAAATAGCATTTTCCTTGGTATAGTTGGCCAGGCACTCCCACACCTCCCTGATTTCCAAGAACTGTTTTCATCTTCTTTCCTAAACAAAAATATGTATGCATTTTAATTGAATTTATTTTTAAAATGTGCATCAGTTCACTGAGTAGAATATTAAGAAATTCAGAATAGCTACCTCCTTAGGAGGTGAAAATAGCTGGCTTTAGATAATTTATTCCACATCTTGTCCCATTCCATGCCAAAATATACAGCCCAATTATCCATCATCAGTTATCAGCCAGCCCACTCTATAAATATGCTAAATACCAGTAAGAGTTTAAAATCTGTTCTTGCAATCAAAATACATAACTAGAAAAGTTTTCACTGAAGTATTTAAATATTTCAAGAACGTTTTCTGACAAGCCAAATGTGATTTACAGCGGGGACTCAGAAGAACACACACCATGAGTTGGTTAAAAATAGGGGGAAGAAAAGCTAGAAAATTTATTCCTATTTGTTACTCACAAAACGACATCTGAAATGATAAGAGTTATTCAAATGGGAGAAGCTATGCTGGAATGAGCCCCATGCAAGCTCCAAAACAATACTATGGCTGGTTAGCAGCTCTCTGTCAAAGGTCTGTGAGGTGCCAGTCAAAGGTTGTACAAGAATTCTTAATATCCACTCTTCATTTTCATTAGAATGACCAGAAGCAGATTTTCTCAACCTGCCAGTCTTTTCAGAGCTAAATCAAAAGGCTCCTTCTGACACAGAGCCTTGGAACTGTCTCTGATGGAGAACACTGCCTGACACGATTTAAATTTTAAAAATTAGTTACCTCATTAAGAACTAATGTACATTCAGCAGGAAGACAATCCTACACAGTGAGAAATGATAGGGGCCAGATGATTAAGCTGCGGAATAAACGTGTTCCACTCCAGCAGCCAGAATTCCTGAGCTAAAGTTTCCAAGTGATTTGCTCTGCTGCCTTTAAATCCCAGTTTTCACTGAGGAATTACACAACAGGCCAGGTGAGGCTAGTGAGGACTCAGGGAGCACGTGAGTGAATTAAGGAACATCACAACTTCTACAGCAGCTGAATGTGCAGGGCTAGAGAAGGAAACAGTGGATCTTGCAGGTGGAAACAGGGAAAACACATCTTCTACCATCTACTCTGTAGGTACCCAAGGTCAGTAGTGCACAGATACAAGCTCCAAGAGAGCTGGAGAGGGACTGGGGACAAGAGGTGGAGGGACAGGAGCCAGGGAATGGCTTCCCAGGGCCAGAGGGCAGGGCTGGATGGGATCTTGGGAAGGAATTGTTCCCTGGGAGGGTGGGCAGGCCCTGGCACAGGGTGCCCAGAGCAGCTGTGGCTGCCCCTGGATCCCTGGCAGTGCCCAAGGCCAGGCTGGACATTGGGGCTGGGAGCAGCCTGGGACAGTGGGAGGTGTCCCTGCCCACGGCAGGGGGGGCACTGGATGGGCTTTGAGGTCCCTCCCTTCCCAACCCATTCTGGGATCCTTTGTGCTCATCAACCTCCCATCAATCATGTCAGCAGCTCAATCTGTTACGTGAGAGGGGCTCTGCAACACAGTTGCTATTAGAAAAAATAACCCACACCAGAAAGCCAGGAACCAAACAAAAAAGCCTGTTATCCAGAAAAAAAAAAAAAAGATTAAAAAAAGACAAAAATGGAAAAAAGGTGTGCTCAGGCATACTCCAGCAAATATGAGTGCAGAAGACAGAAAGCCTGTTGGAAGTCTGTTTTCATGTGCTTCACTATATGCTTCCTGAATCTCTCCTGACTAAATGCTCAAACAGTTGGAGGACAAAAAAAAAAAATTGCTGAGATTTTACATCAAAAATGAAGCCCTTCCACTGCTGTCCTGCCCTTTCTACCCTACCTTTCCCTTCTGCAGTTTATAAAGGGGATGTAGGGAAGCAGAGTCTGCAGTACTGCAACAAAAAGCTCTCAGTATCTTGGCAATATTTTTGCCTTTCAAAAAGCCTGGCCTTGGAAATACCAAAATTCACACAAAAACCAAACAGACATAAATAAAACCATGTACAAAAAGTACATTTTGGATCCACAGGCTTCTTGGGTCCAAAACCCTCTGTTTCTCCTGTGTTAAATATAATACATTAATAAGAAATGCTGTGGTCTCTGTTATGTCTTTTTCTCTGTTATTCTTCATTCTTTAAATATTAGTGTATGGTACATTCTAAAAAATGTCTGGCCAGTGTATTCTCCACATTGTTTATGCAGTTTGAGTGTGTTAAACCACATGGGACATTACATTTTACTTCCACACGTATAAACCCCATGTTTGTGCTCCAGAAGCTGCCAAATACCAGTCCTCTGTAGCTCAAGAGAAAAAAACACAAAACAAACCAACAAATTGATGTACCACAGGAATCCACACAAATGCTAATACAAATGTGGGATTTTAAGAAAGAATGTGCTACGCCCATCATTTTATGGTTATTTTTCTGTTTTTCGTTAATCTGCCCTCAGCTGTTAAAGGAGAGTGTTTTAATATAAAGCTGTTAGATTCTAATTAAATATTATTTCCACATATGTTATGAAACACTACCACCACTATTGGTTTGCTGTGGGCTTTTTGCAGCTGTGAAGCTGTAAAAGGTGCAAGAGGTTTTTTTTCCCCAATACGTTACGGCATCCCCCAATACATAATGAAAGCAGTGAGTGTTTCCTGACACGTGAAAGCCTTCCCAACACATCACTGAACTCAGGAAGACCCTTTGCAGTACAACAAGTATGCTCAGGATTAGGTTTAAAGCGGGAACCCACCCCACAGAGCTTTTTAACACTGTTTGTGGCTGTTTTGTCAGCCATATTCCATGGGCATTTGAATTGTTCGATGCTTGCTTGCTGCCATAAATCAGGACAGGATCAGGAGGACAAGGAGCAGAAGAAATGCTGTGAAAAGGAGAGATAAAAGGCGCCTCACATGGAATTTTAGTATGTCTTGCAAGAATGTCATACAGGAGTAGGCATGGAAGAAAAAGAAGATGAATCAAGTGAGAGAAGTATTCCTAATGAATGATAAAGAATGCCAGGCAGTATCTGGTTGAGATAACACCTATGTTAAATAAATGTCTTTTAAAAGGACAGAGCTGTTTGCAAAATAGAGCTGAATCTTACAATTAATCACAGCCCCAAAAGGAGGCTCAAAGTGATCTAACTGAAGGTGGGTGAATATCTGCCATGTCCTCTGGGCACTTTTTCAAGCTGATGTCTTTTGATGTGTTCACGACCGCCTCGCACACAGACTTCTCTACTCTCTCACTTGGAGAAGGAACACTATCGTCCTCTTTCCAGCTCCCCAACCTGTGACTTTTCTTCACTAAACAACAAATTGATGGACAAAGCTAAAAGTAAAACCAAGCTGAAGGCTGGAGAGACATCCTATTTCATCACTGTCTCGAACATCCCTTCAAAAACACCTGCAAAGAAATCTTTCTCTATGGTAACACATTTCGCGTTGACACCATTCCCCACTGAAATGCAGATGACAACAGCATTTATGAGCACATCTGCACTGCTCTTTTTTGGGCTTTTTGGTTTTTTTTTTCTTTCCTACCAGCTCTCAGGCTTGTGCCACAATTGCAGTGGACACCTGAAGGGACAGCCACATGTCATGGATTGCCGTCTCTTCCAGAGTCATCAGAACCCTCAGCTTTGCCCCTCACATTCCAGCTATCACAGGCATGCCGACACCCATGACAACAGACATCCTGCCTGTGTCTGCCAGCCTAATTAGAAGTGTCACTTTCCCGGTCTCAGACACTCTGCACTGAAATCCTAATGAGTCTAACGCGTGTCTAAAACCATCATCTTTTAGAGCGGACCCCAAAATACATCATTACCATAACAGGTCAGCCTCGTCCTTGTTCTCCATATGATTTAATTGCAGCTGCTGCTCTTTATGCAGGATGCTGGAGGACTTGTATTCACCAGCTCCAGTGTTAGCAGGGCCTCCTGTCAGCATCATTAGCACGGGAAATGCAGAGTGAATCCGGACTTCACGTGGATAATGAGCGTGCTGGAAAGAGCGGCTCCAGCAAAGAGCCACTTGTTTCTGATCCACGTCACTAAAGAGGCCTTTTAGCATTTCCATTACCAACCTTGCTGCTGGTACAAAGCTGGGGAATGTTGTCAATACATTGATGTAGCAGAGGAATAATTGGATGGGCTCAGGGAGTGCAGATGGGACAGCATTTACAAGAAAAACGAGCCAGTTCTCAGCACTGGTGGTATTTATATGTCCCTCTGAGCTGTGGGCTCAAAGGTCTAACTGGTCATGGGGTCCATACTGGTTTTACTCCGTGGAAAAGGCAGGTGGCCTGCTCAGGATGTGTTAGATGAGGCATTTCTGACAGAGATGCCAAAAACCTGAGTATGATTCTGGAAGATCTCAGTGAGCTCTTGGGTTATGTACAGCCACGGCCACTGATTAAAAGTGAAATTCAAGCACACACAGAGAGCTTACCACAAACATTGAATCCCGAATAAACAGATAAACCAATAACTCATTCTGATTAATTTCAACCACGGTTCTTTCCTGATGCTTTGCCTGCATGTTTGTAGCATCAGTGCTGACACGAGCACTCCTGCATGTAAATTATTCATACTTAACAGTCTGAAAATTGGAGGTGGTTTTTGTATATTCTTTCCATGATTACTAACAACCAGCTCAGGAACTACTGGATGATTGCTCAGTACACATTTTAACCAAGCCAGGTGAAATCAGGAGCGTATTTCTCTCATGTTTATGTGAAACACACTGGCAAAAGGAGCAGGTCTACCAGGGCATTACGTACTTCGGAGCTGGGAAGGTCTGATTTGGAACAAAATCCTCTGAACTTGCATCTGCTGTGCATCCAAAATTATGTTGCAGTGGTTTAGACAATACACCTGGAGTTACATGAGCAAAAGCCTTCAAAACTTCTGCCGCTAAGCAGCCTTAATGATGTAGATGTTACAAAAAGACCCCACCAAAAACCAGCAAAAAATAACAACAATAAGAAAAAAAAATTATATATTAGCCATGTAGTGAGAAATATATCCAGTGCAGGTACTGCAGCCATTATTTGACATCATAGAGAACATGGAGTTACTCTGCTCAAGGTGTCTGCCACTTACCTACGTCATATTCAGCTTAATTAAACACATATGCCTGTTACACCTTCTCAGCCTTCTCTGAGACAGCTGATTTTGGTCAAGGGCACACGTTTACATTTATTCTTGGCTCATAAACAATCCATCTAGGTAGGGAGAGCAAACCTGATTGTTACATCTCCAACTGCAAAGGAGTAGAGAAAAGGAATGGGTGTTACTTAAACTCCTAAGCATGGCTTTCACGAACCTCTCAATTTAAGGACTGATGGAAAAGCAAACTCAACTCAAGGTGTTTTGTACTTTTTTGCCGAAGTTCTAGCTCTCAGAGTGATTCCACTCAGTCCAAACAGAATGGCAGAATGCACAGAAAGGACCTTTAAAGGAAATTTGAAACAAGGCTATCGTGGGATGCAAAATATAATCACTTCCATGACCTCCCTCCCCATGCACACCAAAACCCCTAAAATAAATACAACTGCCCTGCCAAGCTGCTTTCCACTACCTGGAACACTCCAATTAACCTGTACAATAATGCTTAGAGGGTTTGCACTTTCAAAAATAACTTCTGTAACTTCTAAAGAAGCACTTCTAAAACAATGTTTCTCCTTCAGACATGACTAACAGGTAACTAAAATCCCCTTAGTGATTTCCTTCACATAAAAAGGAAAAAAAAAAAAAAAGAATCCCAAGAAACCCCACATGGTTGGAAGTGGAAAATTTTACTGAGAATTTACTGTATTTGCTTCAAATACTCCCACATGAGACTAAAGAACCATGTGAGAAGCACAGCCAGGCTATTAAATTCCTTCACATTTTCTTGACATCTCAACCCCCAGGTGACCAAGACTATCAGTTTATGGAAAGGGCAAGAACAAGACAGTGAATTCAGAAGGACACAAACCATTGCTTCATTATAAAGAAACAAATAATTCAAAAGAGAGTTTATAATTTTAAGAAATTATCCTTTTCTTTTTCTAAACGAATAAACCAACCTGCACTAAGTGTGAAGTTTAATTTTTTTTGTTACAAACACGGAAAAAAATTGCTCGTTACTAACTGGGCAATTAAAACAGACAAGAAAAAAGATGATTTCACACAGAAATAGATGGTTCCATTTAGGCATTTTATATCGTGGTGTGGTTTTTAAGTACCTAACACCTAGCAAGACACTCCAGGAATTAACAGCAGACATTCAGCTGTCTGATAACATGACAAGCATCTCTGATTTTACACAGATAAAACAGCCTGGTGATCTTCTTTATGACAGTCCCTCCTGTCTGCTGATTCATGGCTTATAAGTACTTGGCAAAGGGCAGCTTTCACATTTCCTCCCAGGATGCTATTCCATCTCCTTCTGTCCCAGCAAGCACACTTCAAATCTCATTACCAAACCAAGGATGCATGTGTTTGTGTGGTGGGAAGGGGAAGGAATCAGGGGGAAAAAAGGGAGAAAAGGGACAAGAAAGCAGAAAGTACAAAATCCTGGCAGTGGTCTGTGCCTTCTGGAACAGCCCTGAGCTAAGAGTAAAACTGGGATGGCTTTTGCAGGTGACACAGCCCTGTGTGAGGTTTTTCCTCTACATCCCATGGGAGGGATGTGGAGTTTACCTTTGGCAGTGCTGAGCACCATCAACCCACTGCTGGACCAGACAACACAGAGGGGATAACCGTGCCCAGCCTCTCTGTCCTGCACTCACAGCACATGCTGGGCTGGGGCAAAAATTGGGTTTTCCTTCTCAACTTTTAGCACTGTCTTACCCATTCTCGTGTCTGTGTATCTTCACACACTCACAGCGGTTTTTTTAAAAAAAAAACACAAAAAAACTCAAGAAATCTGACTGCCTCAGAGCTTCCCATGACACATCAGCTCTCTGTTTTAAGAAAAGACCTGCTCCACACAGACCATCTGCAGGTGTAACCACCCTATAGCAACAGGATCTTCCATATCACTGGATAATTAAATAAGCGAGTCGCACACAAATCAAAGAGCATGCTGAATATTATCAAATATTTTTCCAGGTGTTATTAGACAATGCTAGTAGTTATGCTTAGTTAAGAGACAGAAAACGCTATTTAAACCTCCTAGTTGATTTTCCTGTTATCATTAATTTCACCACAGCAGACTCAGAACTATTTAGAGCAGGTCTGTGGTGCCCAGAGTTCCTGAGGTAAATCTGACAGCTGGGAAGAAGCTGTGGATTGCATGAGGCAGCACATTCACCAGCAGCAAGGGATGCAAATTGCACAAGGAGACTCAAGAGCTTGTGGCCTTGAAAATGAGACCCTGAGCTACCAGGCCACAAAAGACCTGCGAAGTGCACGCACTCACAGTCCCCAGACAGACCCCAGGGAGCCACAGCGTGGTGTGTACACATCTATTGCTCTGGATAATGAGCTGTCCAAGTGGTTTACCAGTCACGAAGTAGGTCTTCACCATGACAAATGCTTCAGGAGCACAAGACAAGAAGTATTCCCAACTGCAGACACCTGGAGTCCCTGGATAAGGTTCTCATCCAGGGAAAGGGCACTTCCATCAATTACCCGGGTCTGAATGCTTCAGTTCGAATGTGGAATGTCCCGGTAAGATAACCAGTGTTTCATCAGAGCCCACTTTTATTCAGGTAAGAGTCCTGCTTTTTATAACTTCACAACTGAAACGTCCTCAGTCTTCCTAAAAACCTCCCAAAAGCTGCACAACCTTGAGCCCCACCTTCTGCTGTTAACAAACAAGGAGAAGGTGTCCACTGCAATACAGGGAAGTACTGCAGGAGGTCTTACGAGCAGACCTATCAAATTTATTTATAGACTCATTTCCTGGTGTCAGGGTTTTTTTTTTTTTCCTAACAGATTTCATTTCACCCTCAAATATATGTTTGTAATACACAGCTGCGATTTTTTACCGGTTAAAGTGAAAAATAACCCCAAACACAGCTTATATATTTTGAGGACTGCGTTTACTTAGAAAGCATTTTACTTACTCTTTAAATACCTCAGATGATATTAGTATTGTCCATACCATTAAGTCCTTTTATCCCTTTGACTTCTCTGTCCTAGTCTATCATTCTGATGATTCTGCTGTCCTTAGGTTTTCCTGCCGGAACACTCCTCGACTGAAAATAGCGCCAGATGATTTAAATCCTCTTGTGGCAACACTAGTGAGAGGAAAACACATTATTCCCATTTCAGATAGCCACATCACTGCTGAATACAGAAGACTGTCAGGTCAAATAAGCTGCTGCTGAAGTGCAGCCAAAAATTCCGCTTCCAGCGGAAAGCCAGCGAAGGGAACACTGGAATGACTGGGTGTTCGTCCATTAATCTGAGAGGGAATTTATCTGTTTACCTTTAGGATTAAATACACTCAGATACTAATCGCTTTCAACAGGTTTGTACTACTTGATGAATATCTGAATTTGAAACCTTGACAACAATTAAGACCCTGGTGAGAGGCAATGACATTTTTGATGCTAGGCACTGTATTCAGGAAATATCCAAACTCTTTTGGCACACTCAAGATAAATCCTCAACTTCTCTTTGCTCTCTGCCTGTTATGAAGAGCAACTGTTTCATCCTTTGTAAGAAAACACTTACTACATAGATATATTCATTTCCTTCTAGAGATAGTTATGGAAGTCTGAAAATTCATTTGCTTCAAGAAATTCTTCTATTATATTACTCAGTCATTTTAATTGCAAATTTTAAGCTGATCCACTATATACATCTAATTATCTTTAAATGAAAAATGCTTGTAATTCTAGTGCAGAAAATTACTATTTCTGTTTAATGGAAGCCTGTAATCAGTATGATTTACTTTCTTACTCCTAAAAACTTCAGTAGCTATGAAGCGAATAAAAGAAATGGGAAATGGCTTAAAAATAACTCTAACATAGCTGGAATCAATGGGGTGTATTTAAAACCTCTGATTTTGAAGGACAAATATTTGAAAGCTGCAGGTCTTGGTGATCAAGAAACAATCCCTTCAGGCATTAATCTTGGAACGATCCCATGTGTCTATAGCAATTTGATGGGTTTTACTTGGATTTACTGACTTTGGTGACTTGGGCAGAGAGGAACACCACCAGAATGCCAAAAAGAAATGGGAGAAAGCGTCATGGAATCTTTATCATGATAGCAGTGAGGAACTCAAAAACACAGGCTTCAAAGAGAGGTTGCTCCATCTTTCCTCATGAGAACATGGGGTAGCCACATAATTTGCCTGAAACATGATTTAAAAAATGAAAACGAATTGTGGTTTGTTTTTTTTTTTAAATTAACTATTAAAATAAGTAATTTATGACTAAAAAATACAAAAATTTAATGACAAGCCACATCTTTGCTCTCATGCATTGCTAAATCAAAGTTCCCACTTGCTGATTTCTAAGAACGACACAGCCAAGTTTATCCTGGCCCTTGAGTCACAGCACCTTCAGTTGTAACCACACTGGAAGAGTAAGAAGCAAACAGAGATCCATATAAAACACAAAGGGCATGGCAGCCCCAGCAGAAAAACTCCCCAGGCAGGCTGATTCTAGTAAATATCACATTTAAATACCTGAAACATTACTCATACAGTAAGACTTCGTAGTATCAACATACTCAGAAGCATCTCGGATTTATTGTACTAATTCTTGATGTTCTACAGCCATTTAACCAACTTCCAGACTCTTCTCTTAAGGTTACACGGAATTATTTGAACACAGCGGGGGTTTTCTGGGTTTATTGTTTTGTTTTGTTTTGTTTGGGGTTTTTTGGTTGGTTTTTTGGGGTTTTTTTTGTTCTGCTTTTGTTTCTGGGATGGGGTTTTGGGGGGTTTTTTTGTGTGTGTGCTGGGGTTTTGGGTTGGTTGGGGTTTTTTTTTTTGTTTGTTTTGGGTTTTTTAGGATTTTTTTGTGGGTTTTAATTGTTGGTTGGTCGGTTGGTTTGGGGAGGCTTTTTTGTTTCTTTGCTTGCTTTGGGGATTTTTTTTGGTTTTTTGGTTGGTTGGTTGGGGCTTTTTGATTGTTTGTTTGGTTTTTTTGTTTGTTTTGGAGTTTTTTTGGTTGGCTGGTTTGTTTGGGGAGGCTTTTTTGTTTCTTTGTTTGTTTCGGGGTTTTTTTGGTTGGTTGGTTGGTTTTGGGGGTTCTTTTGTTTGTTTGTTTCGGGGTTTTTTTTGGTTGGTGGGTTGGTTGGCTGGTTGGTTTTTCTGTTATCCAGGTAGAGAGGTGCTCACAAACAGTACTGCACAAATGGGTAGAGGAAGCAAACACTGGCAAAAAATCACCTTCCTGCACGTACCCAAACTTTGCACAACTCACACCCGTAAAATAATGCAGAGAAAAGGAGCAGCAGGTGCTTCAAGGTGCTGCTCTCTGTCAAAAACCTGGGGCAAGACTCTCAGCTGGTGGAGGACAGAGATGCTCCAGAATTCTGGCTTCCCACCAGAAGCAAGCAGGGCTACTTCTGAAAACAGCAACTGCTGACAGCAAGGTATGGAAACAAAAGCATAAATAACCTCAAGTTGCTTTTACCTCTCTGGCTCATTTCCTCTGAGACTCTGCTATCTCTATTTCCACAAAGATGTTCTGCCATTTTATTTATTTTTTTTCCTGCAGCACTGAACAAAAGAAGTTAACCTGTGCAAGATCTGTCTTCCATTCTGTGTTTACTCTGAGGGTAAATAATGTCCACTTAAGGTCTTTTTACAACCTGAGGTTTAAAAAAGTTAAGGAGGACAAAAAGACCGATATGTTCCATCACCTTTTCCTAAAGAGACAGGTAAAAAAATTGCAAATATTTAAATCTGGTTTAATCTTAGCTAGAGTTTAAGACAAGTCATTTTTATTTGAAAGAGGAAATATAAATTTATTTCAACTTTTTCAAGAATTGAGAAAATCAATATATAGCTTTTTGAACTTTACCCTTCCTCAGTTTGTTCAGAGAGGGGATACAATGTAAGGAGATACTCTCTCATTATTTACAAGTCTTATAGATGCAGTTTTTCAAACACTAATTAAGGACAAGACACTAAAATATCCTGAAAATGGGAGCTAGAGACAAAAAAAGGAACAGCTTCTCATCTTCCTCTGGCAACACAGATTCTGCAAATAGAACACGAATGGAAGTCAGGATCCCACATCAAATTAACCCACAAGCCTTGTTTCCCACTGGGCAATTCTGACTCCGCACGCACAAAATTGGTAAGAGATCTTCTCACAAAAGTTCTCCTACATGGTCTCAACTGTCAGTAAGTACTTTGATTCTTTCAAGTTCCAAAGGACCTGTGTATTTTTCTGTCTCTGTGTGTGTGTGTGTGTGTGGTTTTCTTCCAGGTTTTTCTGTTTGTTTTTAAGTTCCCAAGGATGGAAAAGCAGAGAAAACAAATAAGTTTAAGTTTCACTAATGGGGAGCAATGACCTCTCTGCGTGGCCTGAGTTAGCAGACCAGCAACCTAAACTACCAAGATGTGCCGTTCATCACAACCCATTCCAGAGATGTGCTTCTCCTCCTGCAGGATAAATTGGAACCTGACTGATGCTGCCTAACATGAAATCACATTCCTGCCTTCTTTTCTCACACGAAACATGCTCCAGTGCCCAGCGAGTTCACTGAATCTTTACATATGGCCATCTGAAACTTTTGTGGGTATTGCCTAAAGTAAGTAATTTTCTAAGCCACTTCAATTAAATCATCCACCAGGCTGCTTTTTGAAAGCTAATGAGACTGTTGAGACCTGCATGCAATAATGATCCACAAACCTGTGTAGTATTATAACATGTAACATATTATTTCACTTGAAAATAACGTTAATAAGTAGTCTTTTCCTTCACCTCTTTTTCTTTTCCCAAATAACTTACACTTTGACTTCTATGAACTGAATTTTAAATGATCTCTCAGTTGACTACACGACTGATTCCAAGACCTATAGTCCCCTAATTATCGACATCAAATTGGAATAATTTTGGAGCATACCAGACCAAGGCATCTGGAATTTCTGTCCTTGGAAATGAGTGAAAAGGAGGAGTCATGGCAGCACGAAGGGTAAGGGGTTTTCAACCTCAGCCCAGCATAGTGCAATACTTGTACACACTCTTGGGCCTGAGAGTGTGGAATTTCCCCAATTTCCCCTCATCTCTCACTGCAGAGCACAGACTCTCTCCTGCTTACCCTTTTTTTTTGAAGAAGAAGAACAGGTACTGGAGCTTCGGCTGCAATGATTTGGATTTTTCTCCAAGATTTGTAATAGATTCATCCCGTCTCGTTCAAATTACCATTTTTCACTCTCCATCAGCTGAAGCAGTGTGGTTGCAGAGCATATTTTTCCTCCCACACACTGATGACTAGAACCAGCTGGACATATTCAACTAGTTGGTTTAGAAACTTTGTTAGGGAGAGTTTTTCCCTTTTTCCTACATACTTCAAAGGGGAAACAGAAGAGCTTTTCCTGATGCACACTGGAAGTTCTGGAAAAAGAGCTATGGATGAAGGAGAACAAATCTTCACTGTCTCCAAGAAGCACATTAAAAAGTGAACTACTCCCTCCAAGTCTTCAGAGACCTTGATTTCCTGTCACTATATGATGATTCCTGAATTACAGCAGCTTATATGGACCAAAAATAACATTGCAATAGTGACCAGTTATTACTTTGCTTGCCACTTGATTCAACAAGGGGTGAGAGTTAGGACCTGGCTGATGTTCTCCCAGTTTTTTCTCCCTAATTATTCCCCCAGGACACTGCCTGTCCTAGCCACTGGCACAGCTAACCAACCCAAGTCCCCATCTGCTGGGTTTTGTGCTCATTTGCCATCTCTCACTCAGGCTTTCAGAAATGAACAGCGGCTTTCCAAATGCTGCTGTAGAGCACTGAACAGGGCTCTTGCTTCCTCTTGACCATTGCAGCCCTTTTCTGGCTCCATTTTCTTGCTCTCTTCCTACCACATCCCACATGTGTCACCACTCTGTGTTTTCAAAGCTCTTTGAAGCATCTCTTAATGCATCATCAATTACTCAGCAACAAAAAGTCCAGCAGAACCTTCCATGTGCTTGAAAATTTGTCACCGAAGCACCCTGTGTTTCATTCTGTCCCATGTCACCTTCCAGCTTCGGCAGGATGTTTCTGAGAGGCTCCACGAAGCTGCCTTTCATCTTCTCTGAACCCATCCTTAAAGCCCTCTGTGTCACACCATACCCCTGACCTTCTGCTACACCAGGGGATCGCTGTAGCCACATCAACCATCACAGTCTCATTTCATCAGGCTCCATCTGTGCTCAAGCTGCAAGGCTTGGGCATTCTTTCCATTCTTTTCTTTTTTTTTTTTTTTTTTTGGATTGGTTGGCTAATACAATCCACGCTGTCAGCCAATACAGAACTAAGACAGATTTACTTAACCACGGTCTTCGCAGAAGTGCCATGAAAGCTTTTGCCGTGCCACTGGCTCAACAATTCTCCACACCTTGCTAGAAAAAGACACAGAGATGTACTACTTAACCCAATTACTGCTCTTAATATTTGCAAGGCTATTCCATCAAGATCAGAAATTATGTGAGCAGCAATGGGATGTTGGCACAATTGGACTTCATGCCAATGGCTAAAAAATAAAGCCCATTCTTGTTCTTGCTCCTCCGCACAGTGGCATGAAAAATCTGTCCTACACAGGAAAACTCTGCGTAAAACAGGTACCAGGTAAACTCTGAAAGGAAGTGGATCAGTTCTTCTCTTTTTCTCTCATTCTCTTTGGTGAGCCCAGACCTGGATCATCCACGGGGCAGGACCAACATGGGATCTAAAGCTGGTGACCGTTGCTCTCTTTCTCTCTCTTCCACTTTTATGTCTCTCCTCTCCTGCTTTGTCTGGGCATCGTTATCCTATTCTACCCTTTGCTCCATACCAAAGTTTATTAAGAGAACTGGGAGCTTGTCAATTATAATTATATTTGTAAAAGTTGAGATCGTGGTACCTGAATTTTGTTGCTGGAGCTTGTAAAATTTAAGGCCTGGTTAACCAAAGCTTTTGAGAGTTAATAGTGGCTTATTGTTGGAGTTAAGGCAACTAAATAATAAAGCACAGGATTTCCCCTGACATGTGGACTGGTGGTTGTTTTCAGCCTGATGAGAATTTATAATGAACATCTTGCCACCTACCAAATGGGTCAAGATCTTTGGGAATCTCTCCTTCCAGGGTCCCGGTGTGTTCAGAAATCTGAACACTAATCCTGATCACAACCTTCTGCTGAGGATTTTTGTGATAAAGGATCACAATTTTCGTGATAAAGGATAAAATGTTTCCATCTCAGGGTGCACCTTCCACGCAGCACTGCAAGGTCGTGCATTTTCCTACTCCTAAGTTCTACCGAGTGCTCTCAATCTCCGGCGAAGGCAATCGAAGGCAATGAAAACTGCCTGGCTTATTGGACCGACACGTTTTCACTTTTCAAGCAAAAGAAACGCTTCATACCGAACACAACTCGTGATCAACGGTCAGTAGTCAAAACCATTAAATTCAGGCATATTTTTATTTCTCCTCTTATGCAGCTTGCCATATACTGATCAGCTGTGTTTACACACTGCTTTCATTAATAAACCAGAGCAGGGTACATTCATTTTACTAGCTAATTTGCTAGAAACTGATTTCCTGAGGCAGAGCCAGTGAACTGAAGCGCCTATAGTTTTTGTGAAAAATATAAAACCACTTTCCATTAGTTTTAAAGATCAGCTGCTTTATTATACAAAATGCCTCATTTTTTACCTCAGTCAAGAAATAGGGAGGTTTTAAATTAGACAATTAATTATTAGAAAATGTCTGTTCTTCCCCCAGAGTGTAACCAAAATGAATCACCAATTCAGTTCATTTTAACTTCTTCCCTTAACACTCATATCAGCAGAGCTGTTAAACTCTTTGCATGATCACTGAATCTCAAATCTATAAACCCCATCATCTCAGCAGGAGGTTTTCATCTGAGACCTTTTGTGCCAAATCCGGAATTCATTTTAAAATGCAGGCTCATAACTTCATTCCAATGTGTTCGAAAAAGGCATGGTTTTCTGTCACAATCTGGAAACTGGACATTTCTATTACCATCTCTAGGAGGAAAATGTCCAAGAAGAACCTCTACATATTGCTACCCATTTTTTTTTCCCCACTTGGATTTCATAAACAAAAATAAAGTTAATAATGAAAGTAAATCTTTGTTTTGGGGTTCTTACTGCCAGCCCACACAACTGCAAGACTATAAAGTGAGAACTGCAAAACACAAAAAACACAACATTGATTGAAAATCACAGCTTGTTTAATGTTGCTTAGTCTATTTTATTAATGATAAGCAACAATTACCAAGTAAATGAGCAAACAAAACCAAAAAACACCAGATGCACCCTGTATATCTTAGATTTTATTTTGCTGGCACCTACATAAAATACAATCCTATTCTTTTCATCGAAAGGGGAGACTGTTCTGCAGTAGGGAATTGAACAATGCTTTATCTCACACAGATACTCAAAATGAGGGTTACGAGAGGTATGAGACTTCATTCTCACCCACAGTGAGGGTCATATTTATAGAGAAAATGACTCTGACTCTCCTGCCACGCACTGCTGTCTCTGTCTCCTCAGTCTCACGCTTCTGCAGGGACTCAATCTGCCTCTGCAATGACACAGCCCTGGTCCCACAGGTCCCTCTGTTTGCAGGGCAAGAGGTCCAGTCCCCAACACCATCATGCTCTCCCTGACCTCACACCCATTTAAACAGTTCTTTCCTAAACTGGGGATCCAAAAACTAAACATCCAAGCACTCACAGGGGTTCTGCCTGGCCAGGGCAGGACTTGGCATCTGTTGTTGTTCACGGGTCTTTTTGGCTTGTTCTCCCAGCTTGGCCTCTCTTGGTGGCACTGCTGCCCTTGAGGGCATCGCTGGTCACCTGTCAGGGGCTCCTCACCCAGGGCACCCATGAGAAACAAAAGAGGCCCCAGACAGAGCCCACTCGTTGCAAAGCTCCAGAATGACGTGATGATCATCTACTGCTCTCTGAGCCCCACTATTCAAACCAGGATTTTTATCTGCCTCACTGTCCATCCCCTGAGACACCACTGTTTCCCCTGGGTGTGGGCACACTGACAGCCCAAGGCCCCTGCTCTAGCCCAGGCACAGGACACCCACTGCTCTCCCCCAGACTCCTCCAGTCATCCCTCCCCAGGACAGCAGGCAGGTCAGGTGTGATTTAAACCCATGCTGACAGCTCCAAGGCACTCTCTCCATCCCATACCCAGGAACGTGCTCTGTGGCTTTCCCAGGGACCAAGCAAGGCTGACCAGCCTGGAGCTTCCCTTCAGCCAACCTTTCTGACTTTTTGGAATAGAGGTGCAACATTCAGCTTTCTTTGGTCACTAGGGTCATCCCTGGATGTCCCAGAGGTGACAGATGTCTCACCCTGCACAGGCACTGGCCAGCTCCCAACACTCTGGCTTGCAGTCCATGATGTCCACCACGTCCATCATGTCCATCCTGTCCCACTGACCCAGGGAGAGGCTGTATTATATATACGTTTTCTTTCTCCTTTGCTCAGTCCCCTGCAACTGCAAAAGCAGAGGTGGGGAAGGGGTCTGAGAGGAGACATCAGAAGTTACGAGTTTCCAGCTCCCCCCTTCATGGAGATTTCCACCCACAGCTCACTTGGGGGTGCTCCCTCAGATTTCCCTCCTCCCTCACAACACAGGACTGGAGCTGTTGGCAAAAGCAAACAGCCACCTGCAACACCTACATTTGAAAGACAAAGGCATTCATTTTGGGTAAAAATAGCGAAAAATAGTGTTACTCAGCTGGCACATTGCTGAAGGACGACTTCGCCATTTTGTATTAAAAAAATTGATAAATATTTTACATAAGCAACCCAGAGTAAGGGCCCCAGATCAGATCATAAAGAGACTCCCAGCTGTTAAGGCATGACACGCCTAATGTAGTGCTGGCAGTTTTTATCTGTTTTTGCCTGAAAAACAGGAATCCAAACCCAAGAATGTAATTTAGCAATCGAACATTTCAGAGAGGTTTTAGCCAACTCTCCAGTAGGCTGTAACACAGTCCTTTTTATCCCAAAGGTTCTTTGAAACCATAAAATCTTAAACTATGTCTATAATAATAAAAAACTGCACATCTGATCTGAAGATTTAATTATTTAGTTTGGACATAAAGTGACAGCTTGCAATATAGATAATAGTTTTGGCAAAGCTGCAGATGTTAATCTAGAGGCGGCTTCAGTGTAAAGTTATTCTGGCTGTATTCAATAGAAGTGTCACTGCATTATTAAAATGAAGAGAAGCCACAAAAAATCTATATTCCTCAAAATGTTAAATCTAAAAAGCAACCTACTTTCAACATCAAGCTTGGATTAACGTCTGTTGGGGCCCTTGGTCTTTGAACCATCAACGGAAAAAATCAAAAATCCTGAAGTTCAGCTGAGTTCAAGTTGGGAAATGAAAAGAAAAATAAACCAAAGAAAAAGAAAAAGGGATAAAATAATAGACCAGAGGAAAGCAGTGGGTTAGGGTATAATACAAATCCAAAACCTGAAAATACTTTCAAATATCATCATGTTTGACACAGTGAAGGTTTTTGTCTACATTTCCTGCCCTTACTGTACTGCAGCTGCACCTGGCTCTAGTTCCTGGCCATTATAACTTCTAACATGGCAATTATCAGAACTATTAGAAAGCTTTCAATTAACTGAAGAGTTCCAGGAAAAGTGAAAAATTCCATGCAAAGGCTTTGTGCAAAGGAAGAAATTAGAATTTCATGAAAACCTCAGGCTTGAAGAAACAACAACAACAAAAAAAATCCATCCAAATGGAAGAGAATTACACCTCTTTCCACAAAAATACATGAATAAATAAGTAAATGTATAAATAAATTTCTGTTTTACTCTGCCAGACAACAGTATACGCAGTCTAAAAATTCAAGGTAGTTAGTGATAAACAAACTAGGTCACTACACAGATACCAAGGATAAATATAGTTATTTTTAATGCAGGGGAACATTCCCAGACAATTTTTTGACAGCCTGAGAGAGCTGTACTGAATGCAGAAACCTGTTTTGTCTACAAACATCACCACCACTCTTCATTTTCGGTGAACACTTGCAGAATGTAAATACCGTAAAAAGATCTGTCCTGCCTTAGTGCTTACAGACATGTCAGGAAAAGGCAAAAGTGAACAACAAAAATGGGTAGTACAGCAACGACCCCTCCTCCTCAGCTAATCCTTGTACAATTCCTGCCACTGCCGTTTTCAGCTGGACTCCCCACGTGGTCTAACAGGATCATGTAGGGGGGGACACACCTATGCTGCCCCAAGAACAGCAAGGGCACCACACCACAAACTCCACAGAGATGCAATTCCTTCAAATTCCTCCCCTCACTTCTACCAGGAGAATACAGAGTCTGCTATGCCTTAAAGACCATCACGGCTAAATCCTCACTCTTTTCACCCGGGCAGAAGAAATAGGAATCCATCAACCACTGCCCACCCCTCAGGCTGCTCCCCAAAGCACAAACCCTGGGCGAAGCCAGAGAGCAGGAGTGACTCAGGAGAAGTAGGAGACAAACTAAGTTGGTAGTTTATTTTTTCAGACCACATTTACTTTGAAGAAGCACCTTCCATAAGGCCAATTACAGCAGATACACACTCTAGCCTGTAATCCACTGGAACAGCAATGTTGTGTCTTTTATGTTGTTCTTTTACAAAGAACGTATGTAATATCGCTAAAATCTTCAGCAATCTTACTTCTGTATCTTAACAGAAAAACGGGGCAGAGCAAAACCAGGCTCTTTCCACAGCTGCTTTTCCTACAGAAAATTTGCTCTGAGATCCTACATAAAAGGCTTCCAGAAATTAGCCCAACTGTTACAAGATGCATATACCATGCTGCAAACAGGCCAGGCATTTTCAATTTCAATTGTAAAAGCTTCTTGCACCTCATTTTGAAAACGAAAAGGAAATGAGAATCTCCCCCGTGCACGGTAATAAAGCGAGAATAACACTGAATGGCATGAACCGAGAGCTCTCCTGAAACACCATTTCCAGATGATTCCCTGCTTGTGAGATCTCTTTGGGTAAATATTTCCAGTATACCAACACTTCTCTCACACACACGCAAAATGAGATGGATATTCAGGCAGCTGCTGTGCCTGCAACACCGGAGATGGCACCACGGGAGACCCAAAACACGGCTTGTATCAGGCATAAGTCATCAAAACTCATCATTTCTCCTACAAGTAGGTGCCTTTTTCTACTTAACGTATTGACCTTTGTTTTCAGACTTCAGGGATGGAATGTACAGGCACGTCAAGAATAAGAGATGGGTGGCAACGACAGGAAAAAAGCTTGATGTGACACAAGGGACAGAAGATTGCTATGAAAGGCGCTAGCACAAGAATTCATGATTATTTGACAGACTAGAGCATTAATGGAGTGACAGGGTAGCTTCCTGAAACTCAATAATCATTAGAAGTATAGGGCTTTTTTACAACTCTTCAGGTCTGCAAATGGTGCTCCTCTACACTGAAAAAAAAAAAAAAATTACCATTAAATATCAGTGATTTTTATTCCAGTGAAGCTGGGGTATACTTTATAGCATATTTTTCCTTCATTCCTTCCTCTGACTCAAAAGGAAATGTTTAGATAGAATTTGAAACTCTGTCCAGGTTTTTGTACAAGTATAATGCTTTAACCAGAATTCAACTGGAAACAAAACCAATATACCGATTTTTAACTGTTTATTACTCTATCCGGGAAATTTTTTAAAAACCCACAAAACCACAAAAATTTGTTTATCAAAAACCCCAAACAATCAAGCAGCAGGCTAACTGGTCAAAATTAGTCAATCACTAGTCTCAGACGTTTTGAAGAGTTCTCTCTTTTTCCTCCTGAAATAACTGAAGCACGCAAGGATTTTACCCATTTTGTCCTCTTTCTTTCTTCCTGCTCAGCCTTCAGCTGAATGAAGGAGCCAGAACCACATAGACTCCCTGGTAGTTTCAAAGCAGATTTCTTGCTTGGAATTAAGCCAGAGCAGGATTTCTGAGGCAGGCAGCTCAGAAACCTCCTGTTTCCGCTGAGAGCACATGGGGAGCTTCCGAGCCTCGCCTGCTCTGCGTGGCCCGGGAGCGATCTTCATCCCCAAGATAAATATTTGCAACAAAATAATTAGGGAAGAAAAACACCATAATCTACCAAACCAAAATAACCTACTGGGGCAGTCTAGTTAATCAACGCTGGATCTGCCCCAGGATGGTGAGATGGCCGCTTAGGACTGGGAGATGGCCATGGAAATTTGAAATTTACCCCTCTCCCTTCACCAAGGCAAAGCAGACAGGGATGTGATGGGATACTCATGGATCTGACTCCTACACCTGGTTTCTGTGGTGGGGAATACACAGCTACACACGAGGCAGGGGGAAATGTGGCACCCTGTCCCTCAAGGTCGGTGCAGAAATGTGTTTCTTAGCAAAAAAGTGCGTAAAACTGGCACTGAGAAAACTATCTGTAACTCTCCCCCGGAGGAACCAGCTGAGAACACGGCGAGTGTTCAACAACCCCTATCCTTGCCACTCGCTCCTCCCTCCTTGTCCCCATCTCCCTCCCTTGCATCATCACTGGGACTGGCCTGCTCCTGCCCTAAGACATCCCAAGCATATAAACTACCAGAGAATTTTACTGCTCTGTGTTGAGACCATCGCCAGTGCTGGAACTAGGGAAAAGCCAGTGGCAGAGAAATTAGATCAATCAAATTAGACCATCAAATCTCACAGAGTTGCTTGTCTCAGCTTTGTCTTGCAAAAAAAAAAAAAAAAAAAAAAAAAAACAAAACCAAAAACCTTTGGCGACATGGGAAGTTTCCTACAGAGCAGACACTTGTTTCACCCCTCCGTGACCAAACTGCTCTGACCCACAAGTCAGAGCTGCACCTCCACAGCACCTTCACTTTTACTCACACTCAGCATTTTAGCTTCAAGCTGATGGAGAGCAGGTTTAGATGAGTTACTAGGAGGAAACTGTTGCCTGTGAGGGTGGGGAGGTCTTGGCACAGGGTGCCCAGAGAAGCTGCGGCTGCCCCTGGATCCCTGGAAGTGTTCAAGGACAGGATGGATGCAGCTTGGAGCAACCTGGGATGGTGGGAAGTGTCCCTCCTCACGGCAGGGGGTGGAACAAAAGGAGATTTAAGGTCTCTCCCAACCCAAACCATTCTATTAGGCTATAATTCTCTGGTTTTAAAAGCACATTCTTATGTAATTATTCATCTCTGCTTGAGATATTGAGGCATACTAGAGCAATCCCTGCTCTTGCTGTGTGAACCAATATAGATGTGGTATTAACATTAAGTCAATATATGTAGTCAATCACACTTTATTCCAGCTGATTTCCGAGCTCTTGTTCAGAATGTTGCTTTGATTTTTTTCTTCCTCAATGGATTTCACAAAAGAAGAGATACATCTGACGTTACACTCCCAGATATGCCTGACACATCTTCAATTACTTTTTTCTTTTCTTTTCTATGACTTTAGTGACAGGCCGAACCACAAGACCAACATTTGGAGAAGAGTTTAAGGTTAAGTAAAACCACCCTAGGAAGGAACCAGAGCATTCATGCAACTGTGCCACAGTACAAAAATGCAGCATTTCTAAGAGAAATTTCCAAAGGAATTCATCTCCCTGAATAAGGATACCAGGCTGAAGAGAAACCTGGTGAAGAAAGCCAAGATGTCAGAATAGGATGGGCTTGATCACACCCAGGAAAATGAAAGTCCCTGTCAAAGAGGTTAATCTTTATCTTGAAAAGTCTTCTATAAGGAGTGCATGATTCTGTACAAGGTCTGAAGGTAAAGCATAAAAAAAGACATTAAAGGAGTTACACAAAAGCATCATTAAAGGAACATGCATAGCATGCACCATAGAAGGGAGCTACTAGGTCATTTCAGCTACTTCACTTGACAACAGCACATCATTTCCCCATCCACACTGTACACTATTCACAGTATCAAGCTAACCTTCCCTTAAAATTGTTCAACTGAACAGCATTGCATGGTTTTAAAATAGTTCTGGAATAGTATCTGAAAGCAATCAGCTAGTGGGTCTTAGTTTTTAACCTAGAAAAGACCTTGCAAAGCAATCCCGTGCAATTCCTCACACAAGCAAGGAATCTGACAAGTTACATTGCACATAATAGTTTCTCCATCTCTACTTCAAAAGCCTGAGCTGGAAAAAGAGTGAAAAAAAAAAAAACCAAAACAAAACCAAAAAAACCCCCTGGGAAACAAATTACAGCAGGATAGTCTAAAGGATTGTACTACAGAGTAATGAGGGAGGAAACCCGGCTTTTAGAGGCTGTTTTTGTGCAGTGACACCCAGCAGTGATAGAAGCTCTCATACATGAGGGAGAGAAGGACAGAATGATGCAAATAAATCCTAAATATAAAATAAATCTAATTTATTTTACTTTTTTTTTCCCTATTTTTCACACCTCTGCTTGGCGCATGCAAGTCTTATCCGTAAGTATTTCTTGTGTGATCTGTTGTAGCTTCACTGTTGCAGAAACCTAAGACATGGGTAATCAGATGCCAGAAATTACTGTTATTTATGCTCTGCTGTCACAGCTCTCCATAATTATGCAGGTTGACACAGCATCTTGACAATGACAGGGAAAAAAGCAGGTTCTGCAGAGATTTTGTCAGCCTCCCTCCACAGAAGCTTGGCAAATAAAATTACTGCAGCTAAAAATTAGCAAAGCAGTCATCTCTTTCACGTTTGGTTTGGGTTTTTTTTTCTTTGATCTGTCAAAAAGTTACTATTGTGAGAGGACTCACAGACACGAATAAAAAGCTCTCTGTGTCTAAATGGCAGCTTAATCCTACAGCAGGACCATAATCTGGCTATGCATAAATAAATGCCTTGTGTTGTTGAACTGAAAACAATCAAGGGAAAAGTAGTTGCAAGGGGTGAGGGGCAGGAAGAAGGAGAGAAGGTTATTTGCAAAATGCTGAAAAAATGCCCTCTTTGCACTAAAATTAAAAATTTGAAGCTCTAGGGTTCAAACCCATAGTGTGGAAGCACTTAACAGTCACCGGAGCTGGTGCTGTCCCAGGCGGGCAAGCTACACTCCAGAGTGAATCTGTTCACTGGTGAAACTACTGTGAGCTCAGAATTGCAATATTCTGACAGAGCCTTTTGGGTTAGAAAATTTCTCCATCAGCTTTAATCAAGAGCCACTGCTTGACGCAGAAGGTGCTTCCTGGGTGGGTTATGCCTTGGTATCCGACCCCACTCTACCACACATCACCTGGGAGAGGAGGCAGCAGAGAAATCCCACATCCAGCCTCCCACCTCCCCCGGGGGAGGCTTCGCTCCCCTGCCTGTCCCCTGCGGCCTCTGGGGTCACAAACAACCCACAAATCTGAGGCACATTTTCCTCTCACATCATCAGTTTCCTGCTGGCATATGCCAAGCTCCTGCCCTGGCTCTGCTCGAGGAGCGCTGATCTTTCTTGAGCCTCCTTATCCATCTGCTGCTCCTCCCTGCTGTCATCTGCACAATTCAGCTTGCTGCCTTAAATACTGCGCCTGAAATCCTAACTCCTAAAACCAAAAACTTTTATGTCGTTCTGCTGCTGCAGTTGGGAGAGCTGAGATAATCCAGGATTCTCCACTTGAACGAGGCAAGGCAGAAGGATGGCTTGGCTAAACAAGAATATTGCCTTGGAAATGAGGTAAAAAACGGAAGGTGTGTGCCCAGCATGAGCAGGGCCAGGTGGCATGAGAAGAACACAGAAATCCTGCTGCCACTATAGGGAGAAACGTGGCCAAAGCTCAGCTGGAGTTGGGGCTGCCAGAACCGTGGGGGACAATAAAAACAGATCTTCTGAATAAAATAATGGCAGTAGGCAGTGCAAAAATACCATTGGCCCATCCCAGGATGAGGATGGCCACCTCACAAACCAGGACAGGAACAAGACTGAGGCGTTTAATGCATCCTTTGCCTCATCCTTTGACATGGACGGATCAAGGGGGTCCCAGTGCCCTGAGCTGGAGGACCATGACTGTGAGAATCATCAACCCCCAGTCAACCCTGAAACTGTGTGGGATCTGCTGCTCCAGCTGGACCCCTACAAATCTATGGGGTGTGATGGGATTAATCTGAGAATCCTCAAACAGCTGCTGATGTCATCACAAAATCCTTCTCAATGATTTTTGAGTAGTCTTGGGAATCTGGAGAGGTCCCAGCTGAATGGAAGCCGGAAAACATTGTCCCAGTTTTCAAGAAGGGAAAGATGGACTCTGGAAACTACAGGCCTGTCAGTCTCACTTCAGGGCCTGGTAAAGGTATGGAGAAAATTATTGTGGGAGGTATTGACAAACACCTGGAGGGCGAGGCAGTCACTGGTCACAGCCAGCATGGCTTCACAAGGGGAAAGAGCAGCTTGGCAAACCTGATTTCCTTCCATAACAAGGTGACCCACCTAGTGGATCAAGGGAAGCCCGTTGATGGAATATTTCTGGATTTCAGGAAAGCTTTCCATACCGTCTCTCTCAGGATCATTCTGGACAAACTGTCCATCCCAGAGCTGGATAAACACATCGTGAGATGGGTGAGCAGCTGGCTCATGGGCCAGGCACAAAGGTTCATGGTGACTGGGGTGACACCACTGGGACCTGTGACAGGAGAGGTTCTGCAGGGCTCCATCCTCGGCCCTGTGCTTCTCAACATCCCCACAAATGACCTGGGTGTAGGACTGGAAGAAATCCTGAGCAAGGTCACAGACAATACAATACTGGGGGGAGCTGTCAACTCCCTCGAGGGCAGGCAGGCCCTGCAGAGAGGCCATGGCAAACGAGAGGCCTGGGCCAGCACCAACCGTGTGAGGTTCAACCACAGAAGGTTCCGGATTCTGCCCCTGGGATGGGATAACCCTGGGTGTACGGACAGCCTGGGGAAGGAGAGGCTGGGAAGCAGTGCCAGGGAAAGGGACTGGGGGTCCTGGTCAATGGCTGTGCCCTGGAGCCAAGAGGGACATCCCTGTCCTGGGGGCACCAGGCCCAGCATGGCCGGCCGGGCCAGGGAGGGATTGTCCTGCTCTGCCCTGGGCTGGGGAGGCCTCACCTGGGATATTGTGTGCAGTTCTGGGCATCACAGTGTGAAAAAGACATTAAACTGTCAGAGAGTGTGCAAAGCAGGGTACAAGGATGGTGAATGGAGGGGCCACACGAGGTGAGGGCACTTGGTCAGTTCAGCTGGAGAACCGGAGACTGAGGGGAGACTCACCACTGCTACAGCTTCCTCATGAGAGGAGGAGGAAGGGCAGCTCTGATCTCTGCTCCCTGTGACAGAGATAAGACCCAGGGGCCGGCTGGATATGTCTCAGGGCAGGTTTAGATTATATATTAGGGAAAGGTTCTCCCCCCAGAGGGTGCTGGGCACTGCCCAGGCTCCCCAGGGAATGGGCATGGCTCCGAGGCTCCCAGAGTTCCAGCAGCGTTTGGACACCAGGGATGCCCAGGGTGGGAGTGTTGGGGTGTCTGTGCAGAGCCAGGAGCTGGACTCTATGGACCTTGTGGGTCCCTTCCAACTCAGCATATTCTGTGTGAGTGCTTTTTTCCCCATTTTCAAACAACTTCACCAAAGATACGTACACATAAATCATAATAGGCAAGTCTTATGTAAGTAAGTCTTTTATATACAAGTCATAAAACCCCCTTTTGCTTAAAAATGACCCCCTTTTAAAAACATTTTTAGGCACGTGGAATTAGAAATACTATCGACAACCTCAAAAAAAGATTTCTAGATGGTGCTTTTGTTGCATATAACAAATTCTTAGTTGAAATACAGAGCTGTGCATCATGAATTCATAGGATGATTAGGTCTTATCTAACATTTCCCAAACTTTTAAGTATCAGACCAGATGTGAGGCACATAAGTGGCTGCAATTCCTCCGTACGGTCTCTGGAGTGTAGATATACCCAAATTATACCCAAAGCACAGTATGTTTGCATATAGCTGTTACGTATTATGTAAAATCAAGATGTTTTTATGTGTGTTCCATATGATAACGCATTCACACACACCCCCCACATATAGTTATTACCTGGATTAGCTAGAGACTTTATTAGATAATCATGGTCTGCTTCATTTCTCAGCTTTCGAAACTTAAAATAGAAAAACACCCCCGCTGTGATGAAAGGTAGCACAGCTTGCTGATTAGAGAGAAAAAAACCCACACAAACAAATGAATAAAAAATCCCCACAAGTATGTTAAGCATATTCCCACCCCAGCAAGACTGAGATTTGATGAAACCCCAAGGCACAAAGAGATGGTGCAGGTTCTGTGCCTCCAGATTCCTGGGACACAGCAGCTCATTCAATCCCTGCCTTCAGAGCACACAGACCCACAGATGCAGGTACTGGTTTTGGAACAGATCCTTGCTCTGTTCCCACAACGTGAATGGCCAAAAAGCTATTCTACCCCCTACACAGATCATCAGAAAATAAGCCATGCCCTGCTGTCACTACATATAGTGAGTTTTCTCCCTAAAACAGAAGATCCAATTTTCCTATGAAAATGGAAACTTAGACCCATTATTCCTCATAACACGCCAAATTTAGGATGATGTTGCTTTTCCCCTAGGTTCTCCCCTTAACTTTAAATGCAAAATGTTTGTTGGTCCTCCAATGTAAAACAGCATTTCCCAGAAGTTTTAATTTTGCAGACGTTAATGTCCTTACAACCCTTTTTTGGACTTGAATCTTTTGACTCACCTTTTATTCTCTAACACATCACCTGACTAAGATTTCACTGTATTTTCACCGTGAACCTGTTCTGAGACTTAAATTAATACCTGTTGGTTGTTCAACCCATATTTGTTCAAACTCAAGCTGGGCTTCACATATGCTTCAACAAAGCCCAGTATCATAGAATCACACAAATGGTCTGGGTTGGGAGGGACCTCAAAGGTCACACAGTGCCACCCTCAGCCATGGGCAGGGACACTGTCCATTATCCCAAGGTGCTCCAAGCCCTGTCCAGCCTGGCCTTGGACACTGCCAGGGATCCAGGGGCAGCCAGAGCTTCTCTGGGCACCCTGTGCCAGGGCCTCCCCACGCCAGGGCCTCCCCACCCTCACAGGGAAAGATTTTTTTCATCACATCTAATCTCACGTGTAATACAGCACCGACCATCCTTCAGGATTTCAGAAATCCTGGCTCTGTGGCTCACCTAAAGTTCGAGACCTTTAAGAGACTAAGACGATGAAAACAGTAACACGCCAACTCCTGTGCGACTCACAGTGAATCTGAGAACAACAGAGATTTATCTCTGACTCTTGCAGTTTCTTAAACACAGCTTCCCCAGACTATCTTCCCTTATGCTGAAGAGGTATCAGGCTGTGAATCTGTTACTGCTGTTGTAAGGACATGTGCTGCATAAACAGCTAATTTAAGGCACAAAATCTTAATTAAAGGCTACTGTCTCTTGAAATAACTTCCAGAGTGGATCATTCCCTTGATTTTCAGCTGGATGGTAATTGAAAAAATGTGGAGGAGGGAAGATAAGACAGTGACCCTTTCCCCTATGCTGCCATTCATACACAACCTTGTATGAAGTATATCCTTTGAAAAGAGACATAAAGGGTAAGGACATAAAAAGGGCAGCGAAATAGGAAGCTGGACACATAAAAAAAACCAACTAATATTACCAGAAGTTTTAATTCCAATTATAATAATGCATGCCTTGACATCAAATTCTGTCCTAGGCTGACCAGACATGTACAGAATACAACAGTATATCCACTATATGCTTTCTGGAGGCTATAGGAGCAGTCACGGAAAATCAATTTGAATACAAATGTAATTTGTTAAAAGAACAGTGAAAATCATTATGCAGGGTCACACTGTCAGCAGTTTGTACAGAAGCAGATGCTGTCCAAAGATGCAAAGGCATTCGGTAAAACAGAAGATTCTTGGTCTTTATAAGCCTCTGTGATCTTTTCAGCCTTTCAATATAGATACAGGAGAACAAAGCTACAGTTTACCTCTCTTGTTTCTCAGCACTTTTGCTCCTTGCAGCTGATTCCAGCTGCAGAAAGAGGCTTTATAGAAACTTCTAAGCCTCAGAGAGTGTGAAGGCTCCCACTGTAATGGAAAAAAAGGAGCATCTTTGAAACACTTCCTTCAAAGTTCCAAAGGTTTTCTCTCGGGCCAACAGGACACGGTCACAAAATAAAGAACTAGACTTGCCTGTGTTCAGCAATGTCAATACCATTTTTAGGCAAACCACGCACAAAAACTCAGCAGACAGCTAAGTAGAGAAGCATAATACAACCCAGGGATCAGCTTCACTACAAAGACAACTCAAATGGTAATTTGTCAGAAGGTCCTGTTGCAAAAATGCTTATCATGAAGATGTGGGATGCACCAATCTGCTGTGCACCTACAGTCCCATTACTGTTGTTGCTCAGCTTACCCCATGGCCAGAGGCATATCTGGGAACCAGAACAGCCACCACTATTAAATTATGCTTTCCTTTGATCTGATCCCAGTCTTCACTGACTGTTTTTAAAGCCGTTGACTTATTTACCCCTAAAAAAAATACACAGCGGTACTCATGAACCTGTTTTACTGTAGGTGGGATGTGCTGCATTTCTCCCTCCTGAAATAATCTCTTGTGGTCTCTGTAGTCACTCTGGTAGTTACAGCCTGTCCACGCACAGTAAAGCACCGGAGTGCCTGGCATTCAAATTCGACCAAGGAACAGCAACAGCAGCAAATGTAAAAGCTTATAGCTGTTTTTAAATATGTATAAAAGGACATCGCTTATTAAAAATGCACCTGCATCTTTCTTGCAAACTAAGGGGTAGAAGTCACTGCACCCTTGAAGGCTGGTTTCATCATGTACTTGCATAAAAAACACACTTCTGAAGATCAGGCTCCTGTTACAGTGCATGAGATTGCAAATTTATCAGACTGGCCAGGAAGAAGAAAATGACAGTCTCCCACTGAGATGACTTTTTCGTCCATTACGATCTTTCCATCTTTCTCACCCTTCTCTCTCCCTTAAAACCAACAACAACAACAACATCAAGAAGACAAAAAAAAGAAAAAAAAAAACCAAAAACACTCCAAACTTGCTGACACACTACGCATTTGCTCCAAACACAAAAAGCAAAAGGTGCTTTCAAGACATCGTAGATAAACTGGATTTCGACCTCCATCATTACTTTGCAGAGCTCCAACAGGAAAAGCAGCTGGTCTTTTTCTTTAGCAGTAGGCTTGGAATGCAGCTCAGTAATGAAGTACATGACTTGACTTTGATCTGCACTTGGAATTTACCCCAAAAGGCAGGTGGGAACCGGCCACTGCACAGATGACACTTCCACTGGTTTTCATTCTATGCCACTATGGGAATGGACTCACAGTGAGTAGTGTTAAAACAAGTTCTGCACTATTCAAAACCTGCTTTCGAAAGAGTTTTGGTTACTTAAGAGTGCTTAGAGCCATTGCAACTTTAAGAGGATCTATTAAGAGTAAATGTTATGACAGCCACCAAAATTAACCCAGTATATCAGACTTGTCAAGCAGCATTTTGCTCCATTTCAGCACAAAAAAAGCCTCAGTATAATTTTCTTCTGTTTCTTTTCAAGAGCCAAGGACAAACCTTTAACTGAACAGTCACAGCTTAAGCAATCACAGAGCAAATGGATTTTTTTCCTTCCTATTTCACTTCAGCTAGAAAACCTATTAAGTTCTCTCTGCTCTGAAGTTACCTGAAAACAGAGCAAAACTGTAGACTTTAATGAGAAAACATCACAGATGTGAGCTATCAGAAGTTCCAAGGAAGCCCAGTGCAAAGCACTTATGACAAGTCCAGACTCTGTGGCAGACACAGCTATATTTTGCTTAAAAAAGAGGCTTTGGGGAATAAACTGCAGGTACAAGGACATATTGCATAAGCTATCACATGCTCACTGCAACTGTGTGAATGTTGCCGGATTTCGAGAAGCCACCGCGCTGAATAATTTAAGGGCTAATAAAATATTCAGTTTTTACTCATACACGAGTTTCATTCTGAAACCTTAAAAAAGGTAAAAAAGGGGAAAAAAGTTAATAATGAGGGGAACAGGTCTAAAAGTCAGTGGGAATATTCTGGTACTCATTAGGACAACAGTTGTTCTACCAAGCTACCAAGCAGGAGGACAGAAGGCTCTCCACGCCGGGTGGGATCACAGCCGAGAGAGACAGAACATCCGCGGCACAGGAGGACGCTCGGAGCTCGCAGAGGACGAGGAGAGCCCGCGGGGGGCTGCGGGCAAGAGGAGGGCACCCACGGTGGTTCCGGAGCCGAGCCCAGCGCCTTCCCCGGCGTCGCGGAGGGTGCCCGGGTGGGAGAGCCGCGGAGGGCAGGACGCGACGGGACGGGCAGCGAGGGATCGCCCACCCTCCCTCGGCAGCCCCCCGAGCCTCCTGCGGAGGGGGGACCGGGCCCAGAGCCCCAGCATCAGCTCCTGGCGCGATGAGCTCCGGCAACTTTTTAATGCGAGGAGGGTAAACCCCCCGCAGCCTGCACGGACTGATTAATATAAATAATAAAAGAGAACTCCCAAGAGATCTAAAGTTGTCTCTCTGGGCTAGGGTTGGCGTTTTGTTTTTCGGGAGGGTTTTCGGCTTTGGTGAGGTTTTTTTGCTTTGTTTTGGAAGGGGGTGAGACACCGAGAAGGCGCCGCGGGTGTCTTTGATGGAGAAGACCTCATTAGAGGGAGGCAGTGAAAGGGTGGCCCTGGCAGGAGCTGCTCGCTGCTGCCGAGATGCTCAAGCTCCCGAACGTGTTTGCAAACTGTTCCGAGGCTTGCGGGGTCTCTGGCTCGGAGCTAACAGCCTCCAAATTGCAATGAAGACCGGTGCCAGGGGAGGGGTGGGGGAAGGAAGGCAAAAGCGGTGGGGACAGCCCTGCGGATATTAAATCTTCCCAGCCGCTCATCTGGATTACATTTAAGCCCTCAAGGCATTTCTTTCCTAATTAAGCGTAGTTTCAAAACAGAACGTGTCAGAGGATGGATCTTCCACCGGCTTCTATTTCAAATGTCGAGACAAGTATTTTTTTTCCCCCTTATCTATAAAGAAAAAGGGAGAGCCCAGAGAGCGGCACCCTGCTAAGAGCCACCTCCCCGGTCCCCCGCGCACTTGGACTCCGACTTTGCGGGAGCTCCGGCGCGACCCGGACCCC
>VZRR01007350.1:0-10040 GCA_013398015.1 Oreocharis arfaki | reverse complement strand
TATTTCTTTCTACTTGGTCACACATGAAGGTGCAGGGGTCTCAGTTTTTTGTTTCAGGAAGTGATGCAGTAGGGATGTGATAAAACTGATTTTTTTAAGTCAGTTTGTTCTGTCCGGTAGTATTCAGTGAAACCAGGCAATGTGTGTATTTCCAGGTATTAGAAATTATTTTTCAGAACCAGTTACTGCAGTTAGGCTGAAGTTACTGAAAGCCTTTGTTATGTGAATAATGTGATTTTGGTGATAATACTTTTTAAAGTGTCCCTGATGAAACTAGTGTGACATGGTAATTCAGTAGCTGATCTGTGTCTGAAATCATATTCTTTCCTACATTTCAGTCTTAATGGAAATTAGTGGTTGACTCATTCCAAGGCAAGGATGCATGTAAATGAAAGTTTGTTTGGAAGCCTTGGAGTCAGAATAAATTATAAATAAATAAATATAAATATAAACACATAAATTTATAAGCAATAGTAAAATTTAGAGGTGATTTTAAATCTGCCACTTGAAGTATTTGACCGCATTCAGGTCGGGGTTTAATTAAGGAAATCTACAACGCCTCACCAGAAACTACATGTGTTATGGATGTATTACGGATGCATGAATAGACAGTGGACCATAATTAGATGCCAAGGAAAGATTGTGAAGGTACAGCTGAAGTTCAGAAGTTGGGAAGACAAATATTTAAGAAGTAGTGGCTTGTCAGTCATCAGTTGTTTAAGATGGAAGTATGACCTTCTGCACTTTGAGAAAAAACATGCAAGCTGCTTTTTTCACAGAAGATGATTCTACTCTTCTACAAACAGCTAGAGCCAGCAGGTTCTCCTTTTCTCTTTATTATTTTTTTCTTTTAAACCTGTAGGCACCACTCTCAGCTTGAAGGAGGAAGGATTCCTGTCTATGCAGTTACTTTTCAAGAGCCTGAGAATGATCCTCGCAATTGTTGCTACTTGTGGGCTGTTCAGTCTACACAGCAAAGGTGAATAAAATCTTGCCATAAGTCATTGATCTTCTTTTTTAATACTTGCTCACATTCAGTTGATATCTGTGTATTTATTTTGTTTATTTAACTGTACAGGAGGTGAAAACTGTTAAGCTTACAGTGCAGTTTTTTCAGGGTTTTACACTTGTAAAGAGGGCTCGACTCATTCCTACCTTGTGAAAGAAGGCAAAGGAACAGTGGCTATATCTTTGTGCTTGCAGTCTTAAATGATTTCCCTTGTTTCTTGATGACTGCTTCAAGATTTGTTTGGTATTCCCACCATGATATTCAATACCATTTAAAGTGGTTTAGGCTGCAGATGCAGAACAGTAAACATCATCAGCAAGCTACTTAATCAGCCCAGCTGTTCATAGAGAGGCAGTTTTCTTGACTTTAAAGTAGTTTTCCTGGAGAATGCTTTACTGTTGTGAACTATTTCCAGCAATTCAGCAATTTTTTTCTCCATACTGCATATTAAAGCTTTCCAATGGTACAGTTAGCATTTGCCCCTGAAGCTGTTAGTGTCAAAAATTCCTCCTTTCTGTTTTAGTGGCTAAATGTAATCAGTTACCATGTTTTGGGAAGCAGTGTTTTTCTTTTCAGCAAGAGCATGCTCTTAAGTAAATTTCAGCCTAGATCTAATAAAATGATAATGAGGATTGTAAAGCAGCTTTGCAATTAAGTTTCCTCATTTATACTTTTTTTCAGGGAAGGGAATGCTGTGAGTTTACATCTGTTGCAGTTAGCATTTGGTGACAGGAAACGTCTGGCATCAGGACAAGTCATGTACGAGGTAAGACAGGCTTGTATGTGAGAAGATGAAAATAATAATTTTGTCTAAGTGAGTATCAGCTAAGTTAACCAGGTTAGTATTTACCATGAAAGATCAGTGAGACTAAAGAAGAAAGTCTTTTGATAGGTCTTCTTAGGCATTCTTTTACCCATACTTTTCAAAACAAGTCATAGAATCATAGAATAGTTTTGGTTGGAAGACCTTAAATATCATCTGATTCCAGTCCCCTGCCCTGGGTATGGATGCCAGCCGCTAGATCAGTTCACTCAGAGTCCCATCCACCCTGGGGTTGAACACTTCCAGGGATGGGACATCTGTAGCATCTCTGGGCAGCCAGATCTCCAGATCCTTACCACCTTCACAGTAAAAAATTTCTTCCTAACATCTAACCTAAGTCTCTCCTATTTCAGGTGAAAACCTCTTCTCCTTTGTCCTATCACTGTCTGTCCTTGTAAAATGTCAGTGTCTCTCTTTTTTATAAGCTCCCTTTACGTGCTGAATGGCTGCACTGAGGTCTCCCAGAATGAGGTTGGACTTCTGGTCTGTGAGTGCATATTGCTTTTCGTCCACCAGAACCCCCAAGTCCTTGGCAGGGCTGTTCTCAGTCACTTCTCCTGGTCTGTAGTCATGTCTGGGATTGCCCCGTTCCAGGTGCAGCACCTTGCACTTGGACTTGGAGACCTTCATGTCACGAGATTCCCATGGGCTCACCTCTCAGGCTTGTTGAGGTCCCTCTGGATGACATCCCAGCCTTCTGTTTAGTCAACTGCGCTTTTCAGCCTTGTGTTATCTGCAAACTTGCTTAAGGTGCACTTGATCTCACTGTGTCATTTATGAAGATATTGCAGTGCACTGATCCCCACACAGATTTCTGAGGGACACCACTCAACATCGGCCTATGCCTGGAGGTAGAGCTGTTTCCTACGACTCTTTGGCTTCGTCCATCTAGCCAGTTCCTTATCCACTGAGCAGTCCACCCTTCAAATCTATGTCTTCAATTTAGAGATGGTTGTCATGTGGGATTGTGTCAAAGACCTTTTAGAAGTCTAGGTAGGTGATACTGGTCAGTCTTTCCTTGTCAACTGTTGCAGTCATTCTGTCACAGACGATGACCAGATTGTGTCTGATCAGTCTGTCCCTACTGAAGCCATACAATTTTATACTGCAGTGTCGTGTGTTCCAACTAGATTCATCTGCTAAGAGCCCCTATACATTGAATTCCTGAAGAGAAAATGGCTGTTACAAATGAAATTACTCAATTTAAACATCACATGGGTGGCATATAGAAAGAGAAGACAGGGCTTTGAATAGCTTTGTGTTACCAAACTTTAGATTTGAGGAAGCTTCTGTCGGTTTCCCTTTCTTAAAATACGGTCATGTGTATGTCTTTATACATTTCTGATACCTGTTTTATAATCTTGTTTTTCTTTGGTGCTCTGTCAGCCTGACTTCAGATACATCTACAAAAATACCTACAATGTCTCTTCAGTCTTGATTCTGAAACTCAGTAGTTTTAAGGATGATTCTTTTTTACTTTTTGGCTGGGTTGTCTCTGACATCTACTCTTAAAGCCAGCAAAAGATGTAACTGCAATGTAAGGTGGTATGATTTGGTCAGAAGAGTCTCTGCAATTTTTAGAACTAGTTGCAGAGATGCTGTGGTATAGAATAGATAAAATATAGAAGAGGTATCGTTAGGTCTCAGATACCTAACAGAGACGGGAGGCACCTGGATAATGTTTAATTCCATTCAGCAGTATGCATGAAACTCTTCCAAGATCTTTTTGATGGGAAAGTAATCTTAATTCAGCGTAAGTCTTTCCTCCTATTTGACACTTGCTCTTGTATGTTCTCAGTAGTACAAAATGAAATTGTGGTAATCCTTGGTCTGTGGTTCAAAGACGTTTTTTATAGGGACTTTGAGTTTTGAAGTTTTTGAATGAGTTTAAATTTTGTTATTTTTTCCTTTTATCTGTAGGAAAGTGCCTTCCTCATTTGGAAGTGTTGCTTTTGAACAGATAAAGGTTAGGTGTTTGAGAAGGTGGTGTTTCTTTAAAATCTATCCTCTATCATGGTGATGAAGTAGAAATACCTTCAAGTGGTTCAGCATGTCTGAATATGCATGTCATATCTTCATCTGCAGTTTTTTAATGACAAAAATATACACTGCTCTAGAGGAGCAGAGCACCCTGTTTGTTTGGGGATTTTTGTGTGTGTGTGGTTTTTTTGTTTTTTTTTTAAAGGGCTTTCATTGCAGTTTACTCCTGCATCTTGTGCTCTAAGCACTTTGGCAGCTTGATAGGAGGAAGTTTCTTTAATCTTCTCAAGATCTGCATTTGAATTTCTGTTTTGTTTTGTCTTCTTTTAAAAGTTATTTTTAGCTACAATCTTAGCAGTGACAAAGACAATACCTTTTCCTGTGTGCTGCATTGGGAAAAAAGCAATTGTCTCTATTTCTCTTGAGGCTACTACTTTTTCTGTCTGAACAATTTAATGTTAAAATGTGGGACCTTTAACTATTTGGTGGTTATTTGTCTTGGTTGTCTTACTTTTCTGAACAAGATGTGACAAATATCAGTTTATACCTCAGAAGGTTGAAATATTTCATCAGCCTTTAAAAATGGATCGACTAGAAATTCCAGTTGACACTCTTAAAAAAAAAAAAAGCACACAAAGTGATTAAAAACTGTTATTGTGTTTGTGACCTAGAAGACCTGTAGTGTAAGTAAAGACCTGTAAAGTAAGACCTGTAAAGTAAGACTTGGAACCCTCTACAGACTATACAGCCAGTAGTACAGTCGCAGAGATCTTTTACTTCCCTGCTGTTTCTGCCTCCCTGCAATGAGTGTGTTGAAAGATTGCAACAGGAACCGGTCTTAGAAGGCTGTTGAAGAGAGCTGAACATCTGCACCCTCTGAGGAGGAAAGACAGGTTCTTCAGCTGGCTTCCAGATAAACCATGTGTAGTTTCATGCTGAGATCTGATAGCATCTACTGCCAAAAACCCCTCCCAAAACAATTCTTAATCCCTCCCCAAAGGATGCATCAGGACAGGATCTGTGCTCTCCAGTAGACACTTAGGTCTTGGAATACTTCTTGTGGTCACAGATTGGTCAGTATGACATGATGAGCTCTCTGCCTACGTGACTGAATCAAGCTTCTTGTTGGTCTTCAGTGACATAAAATTTAAGAATTGTCCCATTTGCCAGGCCAACCTTAAGTAAATGAGGAGAAATTAATCTACTGCTGCTCCTTGTTCACTGACTAGAAGTCACAGGAGCTTAAAACACTTGTCTACTTACCTCAGTGCTTTATGTCCCAGGAATCAGACTTGATTCCATGAAACCATGCATCTTTGACTTTGTATCACGGTAAAAGTCATAAATGGAACTTCTGGAACACATGGCACTGTGTTTTTATAAACGTGTCAAACTTGTGTCTCTGTTGCCTTCAAGGCTGGTTTAAATCTGCTCAAATAAGAAAACTGAAAGATGCACTGAAATTAGGCTTTCAAAGACCTTTTTTGTATCATCTCAGCAGCTGCTGTATCTTGTGGATCAGTTCATGGTCGTGGAGCATATCCTTAAGTTCCTCCTACCCGTGGCTTGTGTACAGTCTCTATGTTCATATCAGAGTCTGACCAGTTTGATTCTTTTGAAAACTGTCCCATTTAACTGGTCTGGAACATCATTACTAAATATCTTCTGTGCGCTAGAGTTCCTTAACTTAGGTTTGCTTGCCCGAGGGTGGAAAATTTAAAATATGAAGCTTTGGTTAGGAAATTATCTTCATCAGGAGCTATTTGGTATTATTTTCTCCTTCCCCTCTGCACCAACTTTGTGTGGGAGTGGCTCTTTGTCTCTGAATGAAAGCTGAAATTTCTTGTCATTAAAATTAGTGCTGGACATGTTTATGGAATTTTCATGCTTTATCTTGTGGAACTATCCTTTGGAACAGTGAACTTCTTGTTCAGGACATCATCTCTTTTAAAGTTGGTTTTAGTGATTAGTTATCCTACATTGAAGATGAGGTTCTTTGCTTAAGCTTCGTGTTAGTTTTTCAAGGAGATGGTTTGGATTTTTCTTGTCTACCATGCATGCATATGTTATTTCCAAAATTCTTGAATAAGATAGCGTGGACTGTGCATGCCTCAGAGCAAAGTTTTGCTAAGGAATTGCTAGTTTTTGAAAATGTGCGAAGCCTTTTCAGCCAAGCTTATCTGTTCCAGTTTGACATTTAATTCTCATGAATGTCAGATGTAGTTTTTATTTGCTATCAGAAAAAAGTTCATGGGAAATAAACAGTACAATATGCATGTTACATTAGATATTTACATTCTTTCATATTAGGTCTAATGAAAATTACCTTTTTTTTTCCCTATCCAGGGTTTGGAATACTGTGATGAAAGGTACAGTTTAGACCTCACTGGTGGAATCTTTCCCTTGAGAGGGCAGATCAGCAATACTAAATTACTCAGCTGTCAGACCATAGAAAAATTTCGCAACCATGCTGACCGAGAGGATAGCGTTAACGAAGGTTTGTTCTGATGTCCCTGTTTGGTTGTTCTAAACTACATGGTTTGGGAATCTAAGCAACGAATGCCATTCTATACCCACAGTCTTAAAAGTCTTAGATATTCGTCTAGCTGACCTTGTTGGGCTTACTTAAAAAGAAGAATTGCTTGCTTAAGTTACGTGGGACTTCATCCCTCTGAACATCGTTGTTTAAGGGAAAAAGTAGGTTTCATTTTATGTTTGCTGGGATGCTAGAGCAGTGTATGGGGTCATCTGTATAATGCTGGTCAGTCAGTTTGTTCTGCAAGGTGTCTTCGGTGTCTTCATTAAACAGTAAGATCATTCTGTCTATTGCTTACCTGGTTTTTTTTTCCTGATCAAACATATGGCTGCATCCATTTAGCACCTGGTCACTAGTGGTGTTCCCCAGTGCTCAGTACTGGAGCCTATTTGTACTGGAGGTATATTTGATACCTTTTTTTGATGATTTGGATGAACAACTTGATTAGCTAAGAATTGTGGTTTTGGTTTGGCTTAGAATGCATACAATTTGAACAAGAAAAAGAGGCAATATGACTGAAACCTATCACATGGATGTTTCCTATTCTGTATATTGTTTTTATCATTCTTAATAAAGTGTTCTGTTTCATGAGTGAAGTAACAGAATTAAACCAAAATAGAAAGTGATGTTTTAAAAACAGCAGATCTCATATTTTCTACAACAAGAAACAATGTCTTGTCTTTGACAGTAATCTCTCCTGACACCAGTGTATCAATCTTCAGCTGGCAAGTGAATACCTATGGTCAGGGAAAACCATCTACTTACTTGGGTGTGTTTGACATCAATCGCTGGTATCATGCTCAAATGCCAGACTCACTGAGGTAGGTATTGAAGTTGCTTTCAATATCCCTACAAAAGATTAATTTGAAAGTCTCTGTTGAGCTTATGCACTTGTTTTCTTGAAGGCCAGAAGAATTCCTTCATGATTGCCCCTATTTTGCACTGTGGTCACTGGATCCTGTAATAAGCATGGCTTCTCCAAACCTCATTTTGGATATTCTGGTACACGAGCGTAGTCTGAGTCGGGGGGTTCCTCCTTCTTATCCACCACCTGAACAGTTTTTCAATCCAAGCACCTATAATTTTGGTAGGTATTTCACTGCTTTTCATTTGAATAGTGACAAGCTTCAGTTGAGGTCAAATGCCCTTAGTGGTTTTCCTTCTTGTTCATTGTTGTCACACAAAAACCAGCCAAAAATCTCCNTCTAAAAAGCATGAACTGGTGATAAGGTACCAATGTGTGTCAAACGTTCCTTGTTTCTGCAGATGTTACGTGCTTGCTCAACTCGGGAGTTGTTCACATGACTTGCACCGGCTTCCAGAAGGAGGTGACTTTTTTTACTGTATCTCTGTTGAGACTGTCAAGAGATGAACCTTTTCAAGCTTTACTCTTGCAGTGCTTTGAGTGTGAGAGACCACTTTGTGCTCACACTGCCCATCCCCATGCATAAGTGCAGTCACATCGTGCCAGTTTCATGCAAGTGGTGCTGTTCTGGGGAGGCACGAGCAGGGATGGAATGGCTGGAAAGGAATGCAGCATTGCTGCAGTAGGAAGAAAAAGAATGTGGTGGAAGTTGGGGAAAGAGTTTCCTTCTTTGTACTGTCTGCACAGTGTGGAGTTAGGGTTTTGGCCCCTGATGATCCTGAGAAAGGAGGACAGCATGGAGAAAAGTTATTTAAGTATTTAAGAAGTTTTTTCTCCCAACCTTATCCAAATTATAGCTTCTGAGCCACTGCACAGCTTGTGATAAATCCTTTTGAATTAAGTTCCAGCTCACTAAATATACCCATGTAAATCACCTTCAGTACAAACAATCATAGAGTGAAAGACTTATTTGTAGTTGTGTTAGTTTTAACTTCTACAGAATGTACTTAGTGTAAATGTTCAGGGAAGGGGAAGGCCTGTGTATTGATAGAGCAGCTGGAAAATACTTTCTTTCCTTCAGCATTGCAAGGGTTTTTCTTCTACAAGATGTTTTTTTAGAAACTGGAACTGTTAGTTCCATCTTTAGCTGCCATCTTTAAGACTCTACATAGCAATGCTTACCAAAATTCCTAACCTAAAGCCTGCTGCTGCTAATGCAGCTTTTTGACAGCGTAAGTGATCCAGAACCTTATTTTTTGAATGCTGTCTTAATCTACGTGTTTTGACTGATATTTCAGACCTTGAAGTTTTTGAAGAAATCTGGTCCTTTAATAAGTGAAGCCATTCGTGACAGCTACACTCGGTGTCTTGTAGCTGGCTTGCTGTCTCCAAGACTGATCGATGTCCAGCCATCCAGTTTGAGTCAGGTGAGTGTACATTCGGGAATCCAAGGGGAAACACATCCATCTTACCTGAAGGCTGTAGAGGCTATAAGACCATTTGATTGCGAGTTGCACTGACAGGCAGGTGTTGACATTAGTTAGCAGAAGCAATAATATTCTTAGATCCAATCTCGTGACTGGGAACAGCCCTACGAGGTCTGTCTTTAGTGACCTGTGTTTGAATTCCATGCCCCAGCTACTCAGGCGGAAGCATGCTGTTGGTGCTGGGCATGTGCATCAGAAAGCAGCTTTCCCTGGGAACAGCCTTCATCCTCTTCATGCCCTCCATGTCTCAGAGCCTTGGGTGCAGTGCAGTAGGTGGCAGTGGACAGGCCTCTTGCAGATGTGTGCTATTGCAAACACCAGCTTGCTGCACTAGACATCATTTGCTTCCAAGGAAGTGCTGACCAATTACAGTTGTCAGCTCTACCTGACAATTTCATCGCCACTTCCCCCCATTTTCCCTTCATCAGTAGGTTTTTCTGCACCCTCAAAACTGATCTTCACTTCTGTAGCCTTTGCCTTGAGCTGTGGTAGCTTGAATTCCGCCTCTTAGACTGCCCTCTTGCTGCAACACCTGCATCACCTGTATCTTTCAACACTGCTAACATTCTGTCTGCCACCACAGTGGCTTCCCACCCCTCTCTCACGGGTTTTCTGTTTGTGGTGCAACAAACTTTGTCTTATCTGAAGAGTTTCCTGAAAGAAGGAGCCTTTGTGATGAACATCTTTCTCCAGGCCAGGTCAAAGCTAAAGGGTTGGATGGTCATCATGGAGTAGAGCAGTAAGCATTAGGAAGGGGAGACCAGTCTTCATCTGCCTTCATCTTCCTGTCTGTGGGATTCTTCACCAGACTGTGAAAATGTGTTAGAGAAAATAACACTTCTGCATAGCGTGGTACCTAAAACAAATTTGGCAAGCTGACCCAGCCCGTAGAATGCTTATTTTGCAAGCCTTATGTAGGCTCTTACATTCTAATTAGATGTTCTGATGTCAGCTCTAGGGTAAAATTACTTGGGAAAGCAAGAAATTTTATGATGACCTTTGCTGAATTGTGACTATATTGTTCAGAGATTGCATTGAGCAGGGATTGCTTTTGAATACTAGAAAGAAAAATTTCAGAATTAGGGTCAAGAAGCTTGGAATTTTGTTTAGTACCCTAAGTAGTATTTGGCATGTTTCCTTGCCTGAAATACATTTTCAGAAAACAATGGAAATATCCTGTATGTCTTCTAATGTGTAGAAATTGCTCTTAAATGTAACGATTTTACCTAGAATGTAAACTTGTTGATTTTTTTAAAAAAAAATAGAGGGGAAAAAAAAAGAAAAAATTGTATGTGGGATCATTTCACTTGAAAGAAATGTCTGAACACCAGGTGAAACAA
>VZRR01007348.1:11948-57497 GCA_013398015.1 Oreocharis arfaki | reverse complement strand
GTCTTTCAAACCAAGACATTTGGAAATTTCTCTCCCTGCTTCTCCTGACCCTCCTCCTTCTCCTCCTCTGAGAGAAAAGTTGCAGCCTCACCACTCCTACATCTCTACCCTGGATTTATTTTTCCAAACATGTGGTTGACAGATCTTCCTTCCCCACTCTTCTACCCCAGTTTAGTGGAAGGTGTCCCTGCCCATGGCAAGGGTTGGGACCAGACGGCCTTTAAATGTCCCTTTCAATCCAAACTATTCGGTGATTTTACGATTCTAAGAAAAACTTTGGCATTCTGGGCCTCGAGCCTGGGCAGGAGAACAGACGATGGCACTGGAGAAGGTGCTCTGTAAGCCAGCACAAAGGGAGGGATGCAGAAGCTGGTTTGGATCGGGATTAAAAGGATGGAACACATCAGCAACCGCAGCAATCCCAGCCGGGTATGTGGCCCGTGCCATGGTTTCCTTGACAGCCGAGAGCAAGGAACGAACTCCAAATGATGCCACGTAGTTAATCCGTGGTTAGCACAGCCTTGCCGACCCATCAGAGCCTCAGCAGCTCGGCCCCTGCGTGGCTGTGCCTTGGTGCTGTGACGTGCAGGGTGTCCCCACCCCTCCTCCCTGACGGGATCAGCAGCAGCCGTGGGTAGCACCCCGTGTGTGCCCAAATGCCACCCCCTCAGCTGGTGGTGACAGTGTTCCCCATGTCCCACTGACCTCTCCCTGAGCTGGTTTCACCCTCCAGCTCTTTCCCAGAGGATCGCGGCGTGTTCGGATCACAGCGTGCTCGGATCACAGCAGTCTCTCCCACTGCAATCAAACCTCCGAGGGGACACTGACCACTGTCACAGACCCAACTTCCCTTGGAGGGGGAGGATTTCCCCTTCCACAGCTGCAACAACAAGGGGCCCTGACTCACTCGTCTGCAGGGCGCAGGGGACACGAGGGCTCCGTTCACACCTCATGGCAGTACGAGCCAGGGCAGGGAGTCCCAGGCCCCTGAGCCTGAGCTCTGCCTGTGCCCACGGGATTTTCTTCTCCTGACCCTTGGGTTTTCCCTTTTCCCGCTCTTTTCAGAAGGAGATTTCAGGGCAGGGTGGCATCTGTGTGGTCCTGTCATGGCCGAACCCCGGTGAGCAGCTAAACACCACCAGCTGCTCCGTGACCGAACACCTGCCAAGGGGAAGTGAGCAATTAATTCCTTCTTTTGCTTTGCTTGCAGGCCCAGCTCTCGCTTTATCCATCAAACCACCTTTATCTCCACCCTCACCCTTCCAGTTCTGCCTCCATCCTGCTGTGGGGACTGAGGGAGGGGCTGTGTGAGGCAGAGCTGCCCGCTGGAGTTAACCCACGCCAGCTCCCGGGCCTGTGCTGGTTCTGGCACTGCTCCGTGTGTTTGCAGAGGATCCTGCTGGAGCCGTTGCTTCCCTGAGGCCTCCTCCCCACGGACCTCCTGTCTGGTGCTTTGTGGGGCTCTCCCAGTGGGATTCTCCTCCAGTTGTCAGGACATTTCTCCATCCCCCGTCACGGCTGCCAAGGAAGGCAGCAGGGGCTCAGCGGGTGAGCCTTGTCAGCTCTGATCTCGGACTCCCATCCTGCCCGGGCAGCTGTGCCCGTTCAGCCACCAGCAGCTCCATCCCCAGACTGGGAAGGAACGGGAAAAGCCGCGGGGCTGCTGCCTGAAGGAGGCGTTGTGGGGGAGTGAGGCCAGGGAGGGGGGAAAAGCTGCTGCATCGCCGAGGCAGGAGCACGGCAGGGCACTCACACAAGGGCTCGGTGTCCTCGGTGCTCGTCCTCCCCCCAGAGCTTCACCGGGTGATTCGGGGCTGGTTTGTGCTTGAAGTGACTCAACCGGTGTTCTCTGCTGTCACCCCCACGTTACAGCTCTGCCATCTGCTCCCCGGCACACGGGGAAGTGAAGGCAGAAAATCGATCCCAAATCCATCAGTGCCGGCCCGGGCAGCGGAGGGAGAGAGAGGGGGCTGAGCCGGGCTGGGTGTGGGGGGACTCTGATCTCTCAAACCAGAACCTGCTGCAGAGATCAGGCACGTCCCCCTTATCCCAGTGCCCAGGCCCTTCTCTGCTTTGCGGGAGAGAAGATGATGATGTTCATTCTGACCCCAGAGGGAGCCCGGGGAGCAGGGCAGGTTGTAGCTTTGCCAGTGGCAAAATCGCGCTGGGACAAAAATTGGTGTGTTGTGGGTAGAGGTAGCAATTTCTGAGTCTTCCTGAAATGTTTTGTCAGTCCTGCCCAAAGCCACTGCGATCTCAAAGCAGATCTGCCGGGCATGAGAAAAAATAGGTACTTTGGGCGGGGGTTTCCCTTGGTCAAGCCATAAATACCCTTCGCCTAAAATAAATGTTCAGCTATTCAGTATCCCCGGTGTTTTCCAGTCCTGCCAATGCTGGCACGTTGATGAAGCCCACCTGGATTTCCAAAGGGGTCTCTTGGAGTCTCCTGCGGAAGCTGACTTCCCGTGGGAAGAGAGGGGAGGATCCCACACGGCTTCAGCCCGGTGTTTAACCGGCTAAAAGGCAGGAAACCGATTACATCAGGCAGGCTGTGAGGAGCAGGAATATTTCTGGCAATATTTCAGCAGGGAAAAAACAAAAGACTGACTGTGAAGGGATGCAGAGGCACCTCACCTGGATGCTGGGTGGCTGAGAGGGCCACAGGGATGCTCCGAGGGCTGGGACTGCTGGGGAACAGGAGGGTCCAGGGAGACTTCCTGTGCCTAAAAGGGCTCCAGGAGAACTGGAGAGGGACTTCGGACAGGGGCTTGGACTGACGGGACACAGGGAATGGCTTCCCACTGCCAGAGGGCAGGGATAGATGGGATATTGGGAAGGAATTGTTCACTGTGAGGGTGGGGAGGCCCTGGCACAGGGGGCCCAGAGAAGCTGTGGCTGTCCCGGGATCCCTGGCAGTGTCCAAGGCCAGGCTGGACGGGGCTTGCAGCAGCCTGGGACAGTGGGAGGGGTCCCTGCCATGGCAGGAGGTTGGAACGAGATGATTTTTAAGGTCCCTTCCACCATTCTGTGATTTTATGATCTCAAGAGGACTTTCCTGCCCTGGATGCTTTTCCCTTCTAACTCCATGAACAGAGGGATGCTCCAAGCTGACAATTTGCAGCTGGAGCAGAACACGGCTGTGTGGGTTGTCCGTGTAATGTCTGCAGTATTTAAAACCTCAAAGCCCCCTCTGAGATTGGAAATCCCTGGGAAAGGAGAGAGAGGAAGGAAAAGTAACCACAGCAGTGGCTTCTTTCCCTTTGTTGTAACTGAGCTGTGCTGCCTGCAGCTCCGGCTCTGCTGCCTGAGGAGGGACCTCCTGAGCCAGGCCAGGTGCAGAGGGAGGCGGCGAAGGCAATGGGGTAGCCCCGGAGCTGCTTAATTCAGGGAAGGGATTCGGAGGAGGCATCGGGAATGATAAACTGGAGGTGTTCGTGTCCCCGTTGTAAGAGTGAGCTTGAATGAAGCTGGGAGGGGCAGGTTTGAATGCCAAGCTGCCGCTGCGCTGCCCTCCCCTGCACAGGATGCTGCGGATCCTTACGGTTTGTCCGGGTTTAAAAAAAGCAGCGGAATACATTTCTGGAATAAAAAGGTGGGAGGATGTGAGAGAATTCACTGCTTGAGAGAGGCGAGAGCGTCGATGGGGGCGTGAGGGAGTAATTGGGAGCTGCAGGGAGCGGAGGGGAAGGCAGGAGGGAGGAGGGCAGGAGCAGTCTGCCGGCTTCGTGCTGCGGTGGGGAGGGGGTTAGCCGCGGGAGAGACGGGCTGTGGGAGGAGGATGGCTCTGCCCGAGGGAGCAAGAAGCTGCTGCTGAAATTTCGGGCTCAGGGGAAGGATGGGGAGCGTGGGAGAGCAAGGCCCGGGGTGGGGAGAAGGAGCTGCTGGCTCAGGAGAGGGTTTGCAGAGGCAGGAGGACAAGCGGGGCATTGAGAGCCGGCTCCTGCTTTCTTTCAGCCCTGTCCAGCTCTGCCCCAGCCCAGCTGGCAGCTGGGGGGACCCCCTCACCCCCCTCCTTCCTGCAGCCCCAGGGGCTCAGCGCACAAAGCCTGGCAGCTCTGAATGCTCCCTATGTTGTCTGCGCTCACCAAATGCCTCATCTCCGCTGCTGCCAGAACCCCGGCGGCTGCGAGCCATCAGCAGCACCCACACAGAGCCCACGCGCCGAGAAATACCCACGGCGAGCAGGGGGCATCTCGGCACGGGGAGGGAGTGGGAGATGTCCGGGTTGGGAGGCTGGCGAGTGTGACCGGCGAGTGTGACCCCAGGCCCCGAGTGTGACCCCCGGGTGTGACCCGCGTGTGTCACACAGGGCACAGGTCCTGTCGGAGCCGCCTCCTGTGCACACCCCGCGTTCTTCTGGGTTTTGGCGCTGAGGACGGACCCAGAAGTGACATCTCCTGTGACAGCTCCACGTCGGGCTGTGGCTGGGGGCGGGGCACGGGAGGAGGGGCGAGGGGGATTTTCAGCGATGCTCCAGGGCGTGGAGATGGTGAGAGAGAGGAGCTCGGTTTGTGGTTGCTATTTAGCAGTCTCCAAAAGGCTTTTAAATCCTATAGCTTCTTTCTGCACAGTTTCACGCGCCGGCCTTTGGAGGAGGCGATGCCTCAGGAGCTGGGGAGGACAGCACGGGAAGGTTTTCAGCCCTGAAAGAGTTAAACCCTCACACCCGCAGCGCCTGGGCAATAACTCAGCTGCCGCTGCATATCCCTGAGCAGGTCCCCTCCCTTCTGCCGCCACCTCCCACTCGTAAAAATGCATTTTGCGAGGCCGTGCCGGCAGCAGCGGGGCCGAGGCACTGCCACACTCACCCCGTGCCCTTGGCCACCCGGTGCCCCGGGCCGGCTGGCGCTCGGCAGCTGCTCTAATTCGGGGTTCCTGCCTCGGGCGTGGCGTCATGAGCTGGATGAGCTCAGGCTTTAAGCTACAAAGGCTTCTTAAGGGGAGCCCCTGTCTGGGTCTGGTTATTGGGACACCGGCGCCGGGAGGCGATGCTGGGCTTAACGGGATAAGTGTGGAGCGTGAGGAGGTTTGGGGGAGGCTCTAATCCGCTGTGAGAGGGCAGCACAGCCCCGTGAGAGCCTGCGGGCAGCGCCCTCCCTCACACCCGCTGTCCTCTCCCAGGGGATGCGTTCCTCATGGGGAGGTTGTGCCTGGGGCTGTGCGGCCCCGTCTGGGTCACAGCGCCGCCCGTTGAGAGCTCTGTCGTTCTCTGGGCTGAAAACGGGGGGATGCCTGAACCCTGAACGCGGTGCACTTGTCAGCCCTGACCCCGTCCGTGGTGGGAATGTCTGGAGTCCCAGTGTCCCCGGTGTCCCCAGGTCTGGGGGCTCCTCCAGCCCAGCCGGCCCCTGGGCAAGGTCTGAGCTGGATGAGTTTCTCCCCCTGTTTTTACCACCCCCTTGCTTTCAGAACCAGCAAAGCCAGCGAGGTGACAAGAGCTGGAGCATCCCTGAGGAGACAACGGAGACCGTCAGCTGCTCCAGCTGGGCACTGACCCTGGGAAAAGGCAGAAAGCTCCTGGGCCCACAAGAGCTTCCAGTGAGTAAAATGAAGTTTCGCTCTGGGACCTGTGCATGGTTGTGAAGGGTAATTTATTTTCCATCTGGCTCTTGGGGCCGTTTCCAGCAGGTTTTGTGCTGTTTTAGCTCTGCGGTCCCATCTTGGGCCCGTCCCTGCCGACAGCTGAAGGCTCAAAGGCCTCAGCCAGGGGGAGGAACATCGGCTGTGGCTCTGGTGGTGGAGCAGGCCGGGCAGAAAGGCAGGGACAGAGTAAAGCCACAGCCCTCCCTCCACAGAACTCAGTGCTGGGTTGACAGCCAGGGACTCCAGGTCTGGTCCTGCAGGGTTCTAGCTCCTCGTGGAATTAAGAGTGGGAACGGCTCTGCCCCAGCCTCTGCCCTACTCCGTGTTTGGAGCTCTTTTCTCACTCTAATTGAACACATTTATAACACCGAGGTAATGGAGCACTCCGTGAGAGCCCAGCATCACCCGAGACTGGCACAGAGCCTGGCTGCTGTCACACCCCTGCAGAGGAGGCGGGCTGATGCCAACCCGGGTAAGAGCTGGGGTGTTGGGAAGGTGGAGAAGGAAATGGGGTGAGTGGAATGCTCTCGGAGAGAAGGCACTGGTACCCTCTGATCTGGGAGAGCCCCCCGGCGGGGCTGAGCCAGCACAGGTGTGGCAGCAAGGTGTGGGGATATGGCTGGGGTCACCCAGCACTGGGCAGAACCCTTCCTGCAGGAACCTGTGCACACCAGAGCGCTGCTGGGAGCACCGGTCCCTCCCGGGCTCACACCGAGCCTCTGAAGCTTTTCATCTTAATGCACTTTTCATAGAATCACGGAAAGCTTTGGGTTTGGCGGTGCCCTTAAATCTCGTCTTGTCCCAACCCCCTCCATGGGCAGGGACACCTCCCACTAGAGCAGATTGCTCTGAGCTTTAATGTTCCGTAAGGGCTCAGCAGCAATAACAATTCAATTTTTCACAGCATTTGGGGCATTCCTGGGGCTCCTTCTCACCCCACGGGTCACGAGCGCCAACAAAAAGCTGAGGAGACGAGGGCAGCGTGTCCCCTGTGCCAGGCCAGCCCCGCTGCCCCTGCCAGCCCATGGCACAGCCAGTGGTCCCCTCCCCGCTCTTAGTGCAGGGCTCAGTCCCCGCTCCAAGCACTCTTGGGCTCCCTGGTCCCTCTGCCATCCCTCTGGGGCTGAGGATGCAGCAGAGCATGAACCACGCACAACAGCAAGCGAGGATGGAGGAGGTGGGGGCGTTCCTGTGTTGCCTTTTCCTAGTCTTAAAATTAAGAACCGAACACGGTTAGGTGAAAAAAAGGGTTTTACCTCAGTGATTATTGGAGGATCCTTAGGTGCAGCACTTCATCCTGGTGGAATAAACTGAAATGCACCCCAAAATGCACACACAATTATAGGCCTTGTAAATTAGCAAATCTATCAAAGATTCCCCAATGAGAGGCTCGAGTGATCCCCCCATCTCGAGGAACCTTCCCCTGGATGGGCCTGTCTTAGTTTACAGGATGTGTTCTGGACAGGACCTTGGTGTCTGGGGCATTCTGACCCCTGACTGCGAGGCTGCCAAGGCGTTTGGTCTCCTGGTTTAACAAAATAGTGGGTCTCAGGCTGTCTAACGTAAGGAATTATCAGTATGTGGGCTAAAAAGCACTAAGAATACATAAAAGCTCTATAAAAGGGTGTCTAAAAGGGGTATAAAAGAAAAGGGAATCATCACAGCATCACCTGCGCACCGGAGCTCTGGGCTGGAAAAGGAAAAAGGGAGAGAAATGTTGAGTTGAGAGGGGAGAAGTCGCTCTGGTTCGGCCTCTGGCCACAGTGCAGGGGCTCCCCACGCTCAGGGCTGGGTGAAGCACGGCTCCCCTGGTGCTGCAGGGCTGGGGGAGGGAGTGCTGGACACACGGCTGGACCCCTGACCATCCCGTCAGGAAGGGGTGAGGGAGTCAAGAAGGGTGGGAAGGACAATTAAGGCTTGGTCCCGCTGCCTCCCCAGCACCTGGGGTCTGAGAGGGCTCCCTGTGGGGCCGAGAGCTGTGCCACCCTCGTGCCATGGTGCCAGCGCTGGTCAGGGCAGGCAGCAGCTGCCCAATGCCATGGAAAGCCTCAAAATGGGAGAGAAATTGGGATAGGTGAGCTGAATCTGGGCCAGCCTGGAGCCCTGCCTGGGATCCTGAATTTCCTTGTACCTGTTCGCCTTTTTTCATGGCTCGGCCGCTGTGGGAAAGGGGTGCTCTGGGAGCAGGGTGGGATCTTGAGAGGTGGAGAAATAAACACGATTTTTTGCACAAAAATGTGATTTTTGTCTCCATACCCTAGCTTTGCTGGTGCAGAGCTGAACCTGGAGCCTTGTGGCACTGAGCAGCAGGGAGCTCATCCAGGCTGGAGGGGGCAGCTGAGGAGCTGGAGCAGCATCACATCTGTGGCAGGCTGGGCACTGCCCCCACATCTCTGGAGAAGGCTGGAAATCCCATTTTCTGCCCCAAAAATCCACCGTGGCCCAGCAGGTGCGGTGTCTCAGAGCCCAGACACAGGCTCTGGGGGATAGAGGTGTCCCTGCTGCCCAAATGTCACCAGAGCTGAGAGCCAGGGGGGTGGGAAGTGGGGAGGACAGGACACTTGTCCTGATGGACATTCCCTAGGGACAGACCAGCAAGCAGAGCCCCAGCCACACCACTCGAGCCTTTTTGTCCCCGAGGGTGTGCACAGCTGTGTGACAGCTCTGTGACAGCACTGTCCCTTCCTGCTGACCCCCCAGAGGGTCCCCGTGCCCCTGCAGCGACACAAGGAGCCCCAGCCCAGCCACCGGCTGAGTTTAGAGGTCAAAGCAGCCAGAACTGGGCCAGGCTGCAGCTCCCTGCTGCTCTGCTGGGATGAAGGACACCTTCTCCCAGATGGTCACTCTGGCGGGACAAATGTTCCTCCACGTGGCCCTGGCTTGGTGGCACGGGAGGGGTTTGGCCCTGGTGGCACGGGAGGGGTTTGTCCTTAAGGCACGGGAGGGGTTTGTCCTTAAGGCACGGGAGGGGTTTGTCCTTGGGGTCGGTGCTGCGCAGGGGCCGGAGCCGAGGGCAGCACAGAGACACCCCAGCCCGGGCCGTGCTCCTGCTCCTGGGGCCGAGAGCTCCTTGCAGCAGCTCCTCTGATGCCCACATCCTGCTGGCACCTCATGGTGAGTACCCCAAGAGGTGTCCAGACCCCACTGTGCCCAAGCCCGACCCCTCCTGCCCAGGCAGCGCTGCCTTTACCCCCTGCCTGTGGCGGGGACCAGCCCCGTCTCCCCTCCCTGCCACCAGCATGGCCACGAGGCAGCTCTGTGTCCCAAAACACCCCCGCCTCTTCCCCAGCCCCCCCTTTTCTCCCCGAGGTGTCCCTGCTGCTGCAGAGGTGTGGGATGGAGCCAGCCGAACAGGACTGGTTCCACGAGGCTTTCAGGAACGGGTCCCCACGGGCAGGGACACACAGGGACAGCTGGGATAATTTAAAAACCAGGGCAGAGACCTGATTGTTGCTCTAGTTCGCATCAAATCGCGGTTTGGGTTTTTTTAGCAGCCTTTTGATGAGCTCGTCAATGACAAGTTGCTAATTGAGGAGTGGGAGGCCCACAGTGTCCTGTGAAAACGGGGGAGGGGAGAAAAGCCGGGATAAAATAATTGTTTAAAGCTGGCACCCGGCCTGACTGCAGGGACCAGGGGAATGGAGGGAAGCCAGGCTGGGGGGGGNNGGAGAGCCGGGGGGGGGGGGGGGGGCTCAGAGAGACCGCGGGGGTGGTGCTCAGTCAGGGGGTGGGGACACCCCAAATCGCTGCAGGGGCTGGGAGGGAGCCCGTGAGCTTCAGCAGGGAATGCCCCATCACCACGGGGTGCTCCAGCCCCCATCACCTCAGGGTGCCGCAGCAGTGGGGAGGACACAACAGCATCAAGCACCCACCAGCACCCCGCAGAGCTACAGGCTCCGAGATTTTTTATCCCACACCCCCCAATATATTCATCGATTTATAAATTCCCCACACATACTGCTGGGCTAACAAGTGCACTTCAAAGCACAAGCTAAGACACGAGGTGAAAAAGGATGGGGGAGAGATGAAAAAAAACCACTGGTTTTAAAATATTTTTGAAGTTATTAATGGCACAAACCACATTTTCTTCCTGCACCACAGGGGATTATGTCTTGCACCCCACTGTGGGGTTGAAGGGAGCCAGCCTGGCCCCCTCCCCTGGTACCCACGAGCCCCTTCCCCGTGTCCTCTCTCCCTGCACCGGACACTGCCCTGCACAAAGCAGCTTTGTCTCGCTCTTCCCATCCCTCTGCTCCCATCTGGCTGCTGTCCCTCCCTGGCGCCCGTCCCATCTCTCTCTCCATCTCCTCCTCCATTTATGTGGGGGGAGTCTCAGCCTCCCCTTGCCCCTGGCAGGTCACGGGCCCCCCTAGTCTGGAGGTGATGGGGAGGATGGCAGGGTCCCCGCCCAGCCCTGGCAGCCACCCACGTCCCAGGACCAGCAAGTGCTGGGCACTGCTCCTCGCAGCCCTCTGGAGCTGGGGTGTCCTGGGGGGGCCCTTTTCCTCCTGCACCACCCGGCTGCTCTCCCTTCCCGGTGCCAGCCAGGCCGTGTCACCCGGAGTTCACCCACGAGGGTGCCCCTCAAATCCCAAATCAAATCCCACACACCGTGAGCCCTGCGGGAGACCAGGGGAGCTTCCCAGGATGTGTCTCTGCTCCCCAGCCCAGAACTGGCAGCGGCTCCCGAGCCGTGGCCGGCAGGATGTGCTGGGCTCCGTGTCCTCCACATCCCCGACCCCCTTTGTTGCAGTGCTAGGTGTTGCTTAGCTGCTGCAGCTTTCCCTGGGAGCGCAGCGGGGGCTTCTTGGGACAAGGCAGGGATTCTCTGCCCTCCTGCAGTCCATCTCGGACTCCCCGCACCGCTGCTCCAGCTAGCTGCCAGCCTGCAACTTCAGTGATGGCAAAGGAGGCGAGAAGGCTCTCCTCATGGCACTGCAAAGGTCTTTATTCCATGCTGCCTCCCCANGAGAGAGAGAGTCACATGGCTTGGAGCCTCAGTTTACCCGGGACCCAGGGGGGGGGGGAGAGCACATGGGCAAATGGTTTCAGGGCACAGGGGTGGTACATGGGCGGTGTTGGGATACAGGAACCAATAGGGAGAACACGAGGAGTGGCCAGGAGTAGGGGCAAGGGATGGAGGGAGACCTCATGGAGAGGGCAGGAAGTGATCAGGAAGAGGGGCTACAGCGCCACACCCCTGAGAGGAGCACACCCCAACACGGCCGGATCCATTCCCTTTCCTGCTCCCAGAGGCCCCGGCAAAGCTCGGGGTGGTTGGCTCAGCATTGCTGCCCTTTCACGTGGAGAGGGGGCCAAAATCCCCCTCCCCAAACCGGGCATGGCCACTTTTGGGATGCAAGGGAGAAGGGGCAGGCAGCACTGGGCATGGGCAGCCCCTGCACAGTGCCGGAGGAGCATTTTGGCTTTTCTTGGCTTTTTTTGGGGTGGGGGTTCTGCAAAGCCCTGACTTTGCCCCAGCCCCCTGGGGTTAATGGGGCTGCAGGTATCCATGAGGGAACCAGCCCCACCTGGCTCTGTGCTCCCGGGAGCTCCCCAGGCGTGGTTTTGGGGGGCCAGCGCTGTGTTCTGGGGGAGCCGAGGGGTGTTGCTGCCTGCAGAGGCCGCATCAGGCCCTGGCACCAGGCACATGGGCTGGCTCTGCCAGGGTGACAGTGACCCTGGCAAGCTCCACCTGCTGAAGCATGGCAGGGGCCACAGAGAGGCCCAGCAGAGTGTGGGGTTCGGGAGAGGGGGCACACACAGGGCTGAGAGCCCTTCCAGCCGCTCTGTGTCCCACCAGCAGCGCCCAGAATCTCTGCCTGGTTTGCCCTCACCCCTCCTGGCATCGCTCTCCTCCCCTGCCTCTCCTCCCTGCCCTCGCCTCTCGCAGCCCCATGACCTCAGGTTCTGGCTGCCTCCCTGCGACTGATCTCCTCGGGCACCCGGCCACCAGCACGGCTGCGACCAGGGCTCTGCCCCACAGGGAGGACAGACAGACAGACAGACAGAGAGTTCTCCCAGCAGCTCATGCCACTCCGCGGCAGAGGCCACCCCAAGGTCACACGGGCTGTGAAAGAACAAAACCCCACCACATCCTATTTTGTCCCGAGAGTGGCTGAGGGCTGGTGCTGCTCCTCCACGTGATGGACGAGCCTTTGGCAGCCCCCGAGCCGCAGCTCCCTCCGCCCTCTCCTTCCCTGCGGTCACAAGGTTTCAGTCAGCAAAAGGCGAGTTTTATTCCGTCTACGCACGCTTTATTATTGTTATAAATAACAATAAATCACAGCGGCGGGAAGTGGATTTACGGAGCAGGAAGGGACGCGGAGGATGGGGAAACACCTCTCGCTTCCCCCCAGGAATATGAGGTGTGAGAGGAACCGGCTGTGTCGAGGGAAATAAAATCCCAGGGGATGCGATGGGGGGTGCTGGAGGGGTGCAGGACAGGGGGGCTGCAGGAAGGGCTTTCCCACCACATCCCCTCCTACGGGCACCCCCTCCCCTCACCTGGCCTTTTGCACCCAGTGGATCCCTTCTGGACGTTTTGTATCCTAAGTGCTGCCATTTCCAGGTGCTTTTTGGTGGCGTTGGCTGCCCTCCCTTCTGAGGCGTTTGCGGGAGGAGAAGCCCCCGCTGCCCCCAGCTCCCAGGGGTGTCTTCTGCTCCGGGCAGGCTCCAGCTCCCAGTGTCCGTGTCACACCCAGGGCGAGCTCCCCCCTGCCTTTGGGGACCCCGAAGGAAAGGGTGTGAGAGAGCTGCATAAAAACTCGGCTTTTTTGGTGATTTCCACCCCCCTCTGCTTTGCTGGGTGAAGTCACGGCTGGAGGAGCTGCTGATGGGACCCAGCCCATGACCACAGCCTGGTGGAGGTTCCACCTCCCCACCCAGCCCTCCCTGGGGCGGAGTGACAGGTCAGCTCGGCTCACAGATCCAATGGAAAACTGCCTTGGCTCAATTCCTTCCTTTTTTTTTTTTTTAATTTTCTGTTGTGTTTTGGTTTGATTTTCAAGGTCAATTGAGGAAAAAAAAACCCCAAACCTGCTGCGAGCAAGGGCTCCACAAGCTGGTGACATGGGACCAGCACCACCTGTGGCTTCTGGATACTCCAGCTGTGGCAGGAGCAGGAAGTGAGCTGGGGACAATCCCCAGAGGGGAGACAAAGGGATCTCCACCACTGCATGACCTGGTCCTGTACCACCAAGAGCTTCAGACTGAGGAGTCTGAAGGTTCCCCGGTCCCACGCCATGGTTGAGTGACAGGGAGAGGAGGAAAAGGTGCTGAGCTGATCCCAGCGGTGGGGAACGGAGATGGAGGAGGGGGAGAAGCAGCAGCAGGAGGGCACCAGGGTGGAGGAAGATCCGAGCCCCTTCTGGCTGTGGAAGGACATACAGAGCACCCCAGCACAGACACCCTGGCCCAGACACAGGGTCCCCATGTGGCACTGGCTGGGCACCTCAGAGCTTGCTAGTGAATCCACACCCCCACCCCCACCTGGTTTGGGGGGCATGTAGCCACTGATCCCCCACAGCTCCCTGCAGGCAGAGTCCCTCAGTCCCCGCTATGGCTGCACTGAAAGACCCCCCCCCAACCTCCCGCTCGCTCCCATCCCACATCCAGGACCTCCTTTCCGAGGCCGGGTGACCCTTCCCGGGAGCAGTGCCACGACCCCCGCGATGTCACTCGTCCCGAGCGCCAGCCGGGGGCTCTGCTCGCCCCCCTCTTTGTGTCCCTTCCATCAGGGCTGTGACTCCAGCTCTACTCCTGCTGGCCTCCCCTGCGCCCCCGCCTCAGCTCGGGAATTCCCGCAGCTCAGCACGCTGCACTGAGCACGCTCCCGCCTGTCCCCCGTGATTAGCGCGCCTGACCGGCTTCCCTTCGTCAGCGCTAATTGGCCGGGCCTGTGTTTGTGGCTTCCCCTTCGCGGCTCTCGCCGTGCCCTGGGGTAATTTTAGTGCAAGAGAGAAGAGGAATGAAATGAAACACGAGGTGCCCCCGCTCGCTGCGCACATCCTGACACCGACACCCGCAGCTGGCACACGGGGACACCGCGGGGCTCAGGGCACCGGGGAGGCTCCTCGAGCCAAAGCCACCCCTAGAGCCCTATCTGGGGACCCACTGGCTCCACCATGCCCGGTTCCTTCACCCTCAGCGCTCAGGTCCAGGCACCCGGTGGCATCACCGAATGATGCCCGGTGCCCTGGGATGAAGCCACCCCGGCTAGGACAGGTGCTGGGGACAGCCCGCGGGTGGCACCTGAAAGTGCTCAGCGCTGCTCTCCGATGTGACTGATCCCCACCACCCCCTTGGAGCTGTCCCAATGCCCTCCAGAGGATCCAGCACAGGAGGGACAGCAGCTCCGGGGCTGGGGGAGAGGGCACGGAGGGGCCCCAGAGCAGCAAATCCCTGCCCTGTCACTGCCCTGACCCTCGTGGCCTCCTCCCCTGTGGGCTGGGACCGCCTGTCCCGAAGGAGGAGGCTCTGGTTAGAACCCCTCGTGTGTGTGTGAGGCCAGGGCTGTCCCCACGTGCACAGGGGAGGGAGGAGAGCCTGGATCTGTGGGATGTGAGGGAATTTGGGGAGGGGGATGCCCCTCTGAGAGGTGCATGGGGATTCCCAGAGGTCTCTGTGCAGCAGGGTGGGGGTTTGGTGTCTCTGTGGAGCGCTGGGGGATTTGGGAAGTGTCTCCCAGTCTGCAAGGGGGGCTCAGGGGGTGCTCTGTGCATGAGGGCAGCCTCGGGGGGCTCAGGGGGTGCTGTCTGTGTGTGAGGGCACTGAGCTGTACGTGGACAGAGACACTGGGGGAGGGGCAGACGGGAATACAGGAATGGGGGCTGTGCTCCGCATGCCTGGAGCCTCCTGTGCTCTGCTAACAGGAGAGACCAGTCCCAAAACCCAATCCCGGGCTCTGTGTCTGTCTGTCTGTCTCCTGGGGGTGCTCTGCCCCCGCCTCCTCCACCCTCCCCCTCACATCTGGCCAGCAGCAGCTTATTTTTTCCTCCAGGGTTGTGACACCCTGAGCCACGGGATGTTTTTCCTCAGCCTGTGCTGGACACCCGCAGGGAGAGGGTGGGAGGATTGTCTTGGCCAGGGACACAAGGCCTGAACCACCTCCCACCGCCTGTCCACCACAAAAAGCAAACCAGACCAGGGCTGGAGAAGGGAGAGCGGATTCCTGCTGGTGATGGGAAGGGTGAGGGGGATCCACCACTGGGCCTGGTTCTCCGGGCCCTCGTGGACTGGGGAAGAGTGACCAGATCCTGCCAGTGATGGAGAAGGGCAGCGGGATCCTCTGGGGGCTGCAGCTACCGACCCCATCATGTCCTCAGCCACCCTCCACTCAAAGGCCTGGGGGTCCAGATGATGGGGGTGCCCCCAAAGCAGGCATGGGGGACACAAGATTGGTGGTGCCCCAAGGGCTGAACCACCCCCCGTCAGAATCCTCAGCACAGCAGCACCACTAGGAGGGACAGATCCCACCTGTGCCTCCCTTTTCCCATCGGAATAAATACCACTGGTTCAGAAGAAACCGTTTTATTATTTTTTTTTCCCAAAGAAAAAAAGCAATATAAATATTAGAGTATAAAACTTGCGTGTAACACATGGATGTTGGTCTATATGGGTATAAGAAGGATATAAGCATATATATAATACATAAGTATAATTCAATATTAGACACATTGAAAGGGGCAAACGTGTTTCATTTCACGTACACTCGGAGCACAGACCACATGGAGAGAAGATACAGAGGAAATTGAAAATACTGATGCCCACAAGTTAGTTACTGCGATTAAAAATAACATGCCACTAAAATACACGACACTCACTACGCTACCTCAGATTGCAGATTAAAAAGAAAATATAAAGACTATGATTCAGCTACAGCGTTTCTAGAGGAGGGGGGCAGGTGGCAGCTGAAGGGGACAGGGTGGGAACTGCTCCCAGCGCAGCCAGCGCCGCAGGCGGCTGGATCCGGATGGAACACGGCGGATGCTCCTGCTGCCCTGGGTTTGGGGAGGGGGCAGAAGTGGGGAGAGCCTGGCTGAAAGGGCTGGATCTGCTTGGGTGAGTTACGTGTTAGTGATTAAAAAAGGAAAAAAAACAACACACATCCCCTGGGAAACTCGGCGCGGCCCCTTCCCGGCCACCCCACAGCTCCTCTCCCGGCTCTGGCTACACAAAGCCCCCACCTGCCTTCCCCGGGGGCTCAGAGCTGCTCTGCAATGGGAAGCTGGCCTGGCGCTTCGGTGATGGGCACGTGGAGAAACTCTAATCCTCATCCCTCGATTCTCTCCACAGGGTACAAAGCCCAGAGCCAGCGGGAGCATTGCCTCCTCCAGGCTGGCCCCGCGTGGTCCCATGTGACACTCCCCCAATTATTGCCCCCCATTTTTGCAGCATCACCCCCTGCTCTTGGGTCCCCTGTCTGGATGTGGTCTCCAAACGCCACTAAAACAACCATCACTTACTCAGCCACCAACTCTGCCCCAAAGCCATGCACCGGCAGCTCCGCAGATCCCACCCCTTTGGGCGAGACCCCCCAGTAACCGCCCCATGGAACCGCTTGACCACCCCAACCAACCAAACAAGAAGCAACGAGTTTCCCCACCCCGCCTGAGCCATCCCACCCCCTCCCACCCCTTCCCCAGGGCAGCCCCGGCGCGAGGCTCGGGCGGCTGCCGGCGCAGTCGCACCACGTGGGCATGCGAGGACTTCTCCGGGTCCGTGGAGCTACTGCGCTAGTGCAGGTGTGAGGTGAGGGACGTGCATGCAGATACCGTGTGCAGACAGTGAAGCGTCGTCCCCCTGTCCCCTGTGCGGGGACCCGGCCAGGCCTGGCCGCCGGGGGAGCGAGGCTCTCTTAGCCTTAATTCCATAAGAACATCGACTGTACATATAAATATTTACTGCAGAGAAGGTTTGAGATGTGTCTGCTCTTCGGAGACCCCTAGAACCGCCGGGGCAGCTCGCCGGGGCGCAGCTCGGCATGCTCCTCATGGAATTCCCTGCCTCTCACACAGCAGGAGGGCTTTTTCCTTGTCATATTTCAGGCCATTAGTGGTTACACTTAAAAAAAAAAACAAAACCAAAAACAAAACAAAAAATAATGTTTAGGATGCAGTTTTGCCGTATTCCCTTTGACTCATGCAATATAAACACTTTTTTTGGTTTTTTTCCGGGTAAGCAGGAACTGAAGCACTCCCTACCAACTTCCAAATTCCAAAATCCATCACTATCATTGACTGGGGGTGAATTTTAAGAATGGAAAATTTAAGAGTGAAGAACTGGAGCATGGGCTCTGAGCTAAGAACTTCCTTTCCCTTTCCAAAAAAACAGCTGAAGGGCTATAAATTAAAAGATCCACGTTAAAATTATTTACAGTGGGCAAAGCCGAGCACAAGCCTTGTGCCTTTCTTGGACTACCTGGGAGCAAATCAGATCCAAAGCCATGGCAAGAGACCTTCCGCCCTTGCATATCCTAACACCCGAGGGATTGTATAAAACATTATTCACAGGGCACTTGTTTGCGTTCGGTTTAGATTCCGGATTGGTTTCCATCACGAGACCTGAGAGCAGCGAGCCCCTGCTCTCAGCTCTGATGATGACGAGATACATTCGCAGCATTTCCTACTTTCGCATCACAAAAAAAAATTCACATTCGTCCTCCGGCCTGGGCTGTGGTTTTAGAGGGGGGAGTGCTGAAGCCGGCTGCCCTGTAGCTCTAAGGTCTCCTTCTTCTTCTTCTACACTACTTCTTCTCCTTCTTCCCGGATTTCTTCTTGTTGCCGGCGGCGGGGGCGGTGTTCTTGGCGTCGCGCTTGCCGGCAGCGTTGGTGAGGGTGGCGTTGCTGCCCGGGATGTAGACGTTCTGCCGGTAGTCGGGCACGTGCTGCAGGGTGAACTGGGGGCCGTAGCGGGCGCTCAGCCCCATCGTGCCATTGCCGCCGCCCAGGGTCGAGTTACCGTCAGCAGCTTCTGTGGGGAACGCCAGGCAAGGGCGGGGAAGAGAAGGGCAGAGATGTTAAAGGCAGCTGGAGAGCCCGTCCCAAGCCCCAGCAGCCCCACAGGGTGTCAAACCCAAACCAGCGTCACCCTTCGGCTCCTCACAGGGCTGTGCTGGGGAGCCTGGCACGTAACCCTCCCCCCCTCCCCAAAACTGCCCATTACAAACACATTGTGCCGTCCTACCGTTAGTGATGCATTAAAGGAAATCTGATATTTATTTATTTTTCTGCCGCATTCCAACCCCTGCCCGCAGTATTTTTCGCCAGCCAGGTTTATTCGGGGAGCAGGACACGGGAGATGAGAAAGAAAATCCCTCCCCTGCAATACTGCAAAATGGCTCTAGGAAGCCGAGCACGAAGGAAATCGATGCCAGAGCGTGTCTGATGGTCGGGATCTGGGAGCAGGGGGAGGGGAAGGCAAATTCATTCCTGTCGCTATGCAAAGCTCCAGCACGGAGCGAGCAAGCCCGGGAGTGGGGAGAGGCACAGGGCCCCCCCGGGATGCTGGGGCTCTGCTGGATGGTGGAGGCCAGATGGAGACGGGGGGGTGTGCGGAGGCAGGGGGAGAGATGGGCACGGGGGGATGGCAGGGCTCAAGTGATGCTGTTGCCATGAGCTGCTGCAGGATCTGCTCCGGCGCAGCTGCCTGTGCACGGCTCGGGGTGGGATCCTCGCACACCTCTGCTCAGAAATGGTTTGCTGATGCTCAGCCTTTGTATGAGATCCTGTGGCTCTCACCTCAGCCTTTCACTGCCTCACGCTCATGGCTTGGGGCCAGGCTCTCCTGGAGGTTGGGGACACCTAGCAAGGGCACCCAAAGGGCCCAAAGCAGCGCCCGGGGGTGCTGCTCCCTCCTTTCACGGGCAGAAAGATTGTGGGAACAAAGGAAAACAACGAGCAGAGGTGCTGGGCTGGGTCCCCTCGTGTTTCTCCCCACTCCACACCAGCTCTGTGCACGCCTCCGTGTTGCCTTTGCTTTTCCCCACGCAGATGGAGCTGGCTAAGCCAGCCAGAAAGCTGGACAAAGAGCTGGAGCACATCCCACCATCCTCCTGAAACACGGCTGAGTACACATTCCCTTTGCAGGGGTCGGAAGGATGAAGCAACTGCAGTTTGAAAAGCTGCAGCTGCTCTGGTGGAGCGGGAGAAGAGGAAAACAGAGCGAGGCCGAAAACAGGCAGGATGTTGTGCAGCGGGGCGGGGACCATGGTGTACAAACACAGCCACCCCGTGTGGGGAAATGCCGTCCAGTTCCCACTCTGGAAGCATTCACCGCAGGAGAATTCTTCCAGAGTCCCCACAAAATGAATTCCAGACCTTAACAGGGCTTGGAGGACCTTGGGCTGGGGAGATGTGTCTGTAATTAGTGATGTTTATTGCTAATCCTCACTCACCTCAGCAGCAGCTTATTCTATGAGCAACCAACTCAAGCCCACACCCATCCAGGTGTTACAAATGATCCCCGCAGGATGGGGTGACTGGAAACGTGCAGGGACCATCTCATGGGTGGACTCCAGCCATGGGGAGGATTGTTTCATCTGGACTGTCCCAGCTAGGTGGACCTGGGCACCTTCTCCTCCCTGGGTATCGCTGCCCCGTGTGCCCCTGGGGCCACCCTAGGGCTCTGAGCAGTGAGGGGCTGAGGGCTGCCAGCACCACCCAAGTCCCCAGGAATTAATTTGCAGTCTCAGCACAGCTTTCACCAGGGAGAAAAAGGCACTGGTGAAGTTCCCAGCCTGCCAGCCGGAGCCGGGTGAGGGCGACCGGCTGTTCCTAGGTAACTCTGACATTAAGGCTGAAAAGAGGAGAGAACAGGAACAACAGAGGGTTGTTGCCATAAATGGGCACTGAGCTGCTCTTGCCAAGCAAAGCACTTCAGCTCTTGTCGCTGCAAAGGTCACGCTCAGCCTCTACCAGCAGCCTCTCATTATCCCAAACGGTCCTGAGGAGGAAAACAAGAATTTGGGCTTCGGCAAAAATAACCAGCGACCTCCACCGCCCCCGTGGGCAGAGGGGAGGCTGGGGGCAGCCCCGGAGCATGTGGTGCTGCAGCTGCTGGTGGGGCTTTCTGGAGACCCAATATAGGGTGTCTGCCCCTGCCTGGGGGGACAGGGACCTCCCTGAGCTGCCTTTCCGTCTGCTCTCCCACCATCCCACGGCACCTCTACAAATTCTCGCTGGGAGCCAGAGTATTTTAAGGACAGGATGTCTGCCCTTGAGTGTCTGGTGTCCTGCAGCATGTGTGCCCCTCGGGCTGTCCTCGCAGCTGCCTCTGCCCGTTCAGATGGCTCAAAACACCGGCTTTTCATACTCCCAGTTGTAAGGGAGGAAGATCCGGAGGAAGGATGGCTGGGAAGGGAGACAGAAGCCCTACAGCAAGGTCACAGCCCTGGGGGGAAAAATCAGGTCTCCAGGTACTCCTGAGTTGTGATGGTGATTTAATGACTGGGATTTAATCCTCAAAGGACCGGATCGTGTAGGGTCGGCCTGGCAGGGCCAGCTCTGACTCTTGCTGAGGCGAAAGATAACCCCTGGCCCAGGGCAGGGATGCATCCAGGGCATCACCGGTGTCACTGTGACCCACCTGTCACCCCGGAGCTCAAACAGAGCTCAGAGGGTGACAGTGAAAGATAAGGATTATTTAAATGACCAGGAAATCACGCCCGGGGATGGGTAGCACAGAGCTTAATGGGCAATTAGCGCTGTCCCTAATCAAAGCCTGCTCCAATCAACTCTATTGGCTTAAAGAGGGAGCAGAAGCGGGGCACAGAGAGAGCAGGGGTGACACGAAAACACTGTGCTGGAGGAAAGAACTTGCGCTGCGACCCCATCCACACATCCAGCAGAGAACGGGCCTGAAAAGGATGGATGCGGGAAAGCCATTATCTGGAGGAGGGATTTGATTTACATGAACCCCCCTGGGCGGACTGGAGCCGTGGGAGAGGTCAGGACCGTGTGGGACTTGTGGATTGGGGGAGATTTGCTGCAGTGGGGCCCGGGGCTCCATGGAAGTCGGTGCTTAACCGGGAAGGGACCCGCTTAGCTCTGAACCTGGGGATGGCTGGAGCAGCAGCAGCCAGAAAAACAGCTTTATTCACCAGCAAGGAAAGCAGGTCTGGAGACATCTGGGTGATGATAACCACATGCAACTCCGCAGGCTATTTTTCCACAGTCGTTTTTCAGAGCAAAGACACATTTTCACATTGTTTCCTTCTCTAGAGTGTAAACATCTCCCTTGCCCCAGACCTTGGTCCCCCTCCCCAGCTGTCTCCAGGCCGCCCTGGTGTCTGTGGAGCAGCGAAGTTCAGCTGCAGCAGCTTTCCAAGAAAGCAACACCAAAGCCATTCCTCCTCCCTCGGATTCCTTCCTTCCCAACAGCTCAGAGAAAACATCCTAAGCATTTTGCCAAGGGTTTTGTGGCTGTGCTTCTATTTTTAAATCAAGGGGGAAAAGGCTTGGAGGTATTTATAAACAAAGGCTGTATGAAAACCAGGCTCTTCATCCCCAGTGCTGCACAGAGTGGTAATTGTCCTTGTTTCATGCAAAGCCATGGAGACTGGAGGTGCGTGGGAACATCCCTCCCTGCCCAAGGCTTCTGCACAGCTATAAACCAGAAGAAACCAACTCAAAATTACCCCAAACCACCCCCCCTGCAAATACAACTGCGAAGAGGCAGCAGCAGCCAGAGGGGAAAACCTTGGCGAGTCCGTGGCTCAGCAGAGGGACTCGGGGAGCTCCTCTGAACACAAGGTTTGTTGGGAATACTGAGCCAGGCATTCGCTGTTTCCCTGCTCCAGCCACACACAAACTTCCAGCCTTTCCTTCATCCTGGCCTGACAGCACCTTTCATTCACTGTGACTCTCGGGAACAGAGTAGTTTATAAAACATCATCTCAAGACCAGCTCTGTCACCTAACACGGCCACAGCACAGCCAGGTGATGTTTCAGCACAAAGGAAACAGGGTTTGGGTGGAAGAGGTGGCCCTGTCTACAGGAACCAGGTATCTCCTCCGCCCGGATCCTTCCTGACCCCTCTCTCTGCAGGGACATCAGTGCTTCCCCACCAGCTTTGGGATCTATTGAAGAAGAGCTTTTGAAACCGGCCCAGCTAACCCAGATGAATCAGCCCCACAGCCTCTGATCCCTCAGCGTGAACCCGAGATGGCCCTGCCGGAGCAGGAGTCAGGGATTTCCCATAAGTGGTGGAGACCAACCGTTGGCTGAAGCCAGGATCATGGCTTGGAGCACCTCCGTGTCAAACTGGTTGTTGGGCCAGGCTCCAGCTTCCTCTCCGTTCTGGGAGCTGTGGGAAAAGCAAACAAACAGCAAGTTACCAGAGCTCAGTCAGGAGGAGCGGGCTGCTCCAGGGCACGCTTTAAATCCTTCTATTAAATAGCACTCAGGAGTCAAGGCCCTTTCTGAGGTGTCCATTCCTCACCAGGCTCTTGAAGAATAACCACCAAAAGCACTCGGGGACTCGGTGGTGCTTCCAGCAACACCTTCCTAACTCCTGCTGCCTTCAGCCAGCACCTCAAACCCCACCAGTCCAGAACTACAGGATCACAGAATGGTTTGAGTTGGAAGGGAACTTGAAGATCATCTATTCCAACCCCCTGCCACGCGATATAATGCAATCCCTTCCCAAAAATGCAATGTAATGTCACAAAAACTGCTGTCCTAAAGCCCCAGAGGTTCATCTGTACCCCTGCATGACCAGCTCAGCTCCTCTGTCCTCTTGCAGGCTGTGAGTGGATGCACCTTTCAGGTTACAACTCCATTCTGCAGCTTCACTCGTGGGATGGAGGGTGAGAAAACCCCACAGCGTGGTGGGATTTGGGATCATCACGGAGCAGCTGCCTGGCACCACAGAACTTACTCTGAAAAGAGTCCGAGATCAGTCCTGGGGAGGCTGGAGCACCAGAGGGAGGAGAGCAGGGAGCATGTGGGCATCTGCCTTGGTTCCCCTTGGCTGCTGGGGGTGCTGAGCACCACAGATCCGCCTGGGAAAACTGGGGGGATGCAGACAGACTTCGGCTGAGGAGGTTTTGTGGCCGGGGCTACAATCAGCACTCTGTGCTGGCTAACAAGCCCCGCTTTCATGTCTGCCAGGTGTCAGCTGTGCTCAGCCACCGCTCACTGCTCAGGGCTGTGCTCCCAGAGCCCCTCCAGAGCCTCCCCACTTCCTAAACATCTCACCAGCTTCCTGGGGTCCCCTCTGCTCTGTCCCTAAATGACCGCAGCACTCAGATCACCGCTCTCTCCTCTCCCAGCTCAGTGCTCTGACCACCCACAGCCCTTTCCATCCACTGGGATTCACCCCTCGGCTGTATGCTGGCTCCTTTGGGATGAGGGCTGCCCTGCTCTTGCAGCTGGGAGCTCTCTTGAGGTGGGATAGGGGAGGATGGGGGGTTGGAAAGCCCTTCCTGTGAAGAGACCTCACCCCATTTCCCAGCAAAGTGTTCAAAACACCAGGCTACAAGGCATGGAGGTGGCCTCCTCCACCACTGTGGTCCCAGTCCTTACACCCGGGAGCTGCCAGACCCCAACACCCTGCTCAGACCCCAACACCCTGCTCAGACCCCAAATTCCTGTTCAGATCCCAACACCCTGCTCAGACCTCAACACTGCTCAGACCCCGAAGCCCTGCTCAGACCCCAATGCCCGGCTCAAACCTTGAATTTTTGTTGAGATCCCAACACCCTGCTCAGACCTCGATGCCCTGCTCAGCCCTTGAAGCCCTGCTCAAACCCTGAATTCCTGTTCAGATCCCAACATCCTGCTCAGACCCTGAATTCCTGGTCAGATCCCAACACCCTGCTCAGACCCTGAAGCCCTGCTCAGACCCCAACACTCTGTTCAAACCCTGAATTCCTGTTCAGATCCCAATGCCTTGCTCAGACCCCAAAGCCGTGCTGAGATCCCAACATCCTGTTCAGCCACCAGATTCCTGCTGAGCCCCTGAGCTGCTGCTCAGCCATGCTCAAGCAGCCGACACCCCCAGCTCCAGGGTGTCCCGCTGGCAGCTCCGTGCCTGAGCACTCAGCACCCCGCACGCTGCAAATGCCGGCGCAGGCACGGCTGGTGCCAGCTCGGTGCCACGTGCCGGGCAGCAGATGGGCTCCTCACGCCCTGCCGAGCATCCCCCTGCCCGAGGGCCCCCTCCACCTGCGCCCTCACACACAGAACAGGCTCAGTACGGACATTTCGGAACTGGGATGGACCCACAGGTCGTACCTGCCACAGTGACCTCACAGCTGGGAAGGTGCTGCCCCAGCTGCCTCAAAGCTCTGCAAGGAGAGAAGCCTTGAATGCACAGGAGCTTTCAGCGTCCCTGTGAAATCCTTCCCTGTGAGGCCCAGAGAAGCTGTGGCTGCTCCTGGATCCCTGGCATTGCCCAAGGCCAGGCTGGACACTGGGGCTTGGAGCAGCCTGGGACAGTGGGAGGTGTCCCTGCCATGGCAGGGGTGGGATGAGATGGTCTCTGAGGTCCTTCCCAACCCAAACCATCCTGGAATTCTGAATATATGTTCAAACTCCCTCCGAAACACAACACCCGACCGTGAGGATGCTGTGGGGACACTCCCAGGTGCTCTGCAGAAAATCTGGTCTCGAGCAACTTGTCCAAAGATGTGCAGGACCTGTGCCAGGACCATCCTCCCCTTCTGCATCCCGTGCCTGACCCATCCCCAGCCGGGCACAGGGCGCTGCTCCCGCACCCGTTAATCTTTAGAGGATGCAAATAACCACTAATGGAGCAGAAGCTGCCCCGGCACGACCCTGCCGGCAGCATCCTGAAATACCTGCTGTCTGCCGCACCCCGGGGCATCCTGGCCACTATTTATAGCCCTCCTGCGCGCCGTGGGCGGTGGCACAGTTTCCAAAAGGCCAGAAATGAGGCGTGCTCGCCTCCCAAATTGATTCCTGTGCTGATGGTTGTGCCGAGACTCCTCCTGGGCCGCAGGTCCCCTGCCCCGCACTCGCTCGGTGCTGCGCAGGCAGCGAGGACAAGGTGGGGACAGCCCTGGGGCTGCAGTGACCCGTTAATGTCACAAACAGGGCTGGGAATAGAGCCCCGGGCTAGATCCAATAAAGGACTTAGGAACCTAAACTCCACTGCAAACCACGGCCCGTTCAGCCACCGTTAACCCCAGCAGCTCTGCCCACCCCCACAGCTGGAAGGCGAGGCTCATAGGTTTTTCAGGGCTTCGGGAAAGCTGCTCAGAAACATCTCTGAGCGTGCCAGCTGCTGATCCTGCCTCTGGGAGCTGCCCTAACGTGATGGTGGTGCCCAGAGATGGGGGAAGGGAAAGCACAAGAACGCACCAAACACATTTTGGGTGGTTCTGTAAACTGCAATATTCCGGTGGTTTGAACTCTGGTTTGAAATCAGAGGCTCAGGTTCAACTCCCTCTTCGATGTGGCAGTGCCAGTGTCACATTTTCCACCTCCCAAAAGACTCTTCCCTCCTCTCTCACCCCTCCTTCAGCAAACAGGCTTCCCTGCACAGAAGCTCCTCCTGCCAAAGGCTCCGTGCCCTACGACACTGGGAATGCATGGAAGGGAAGTGGGAATGCACAGAAGGGAAGTGGGAATGCAGGGAAATTTTCCTGTGGTCAGGAAATTCACCTGCAGCAGGACTCCTGACCCCACTAAGGTCCCTCACCAGGTGGTCCTCACCCCCCCCACCCCAATAGCCCTTGGCCCCAGGGCTGCATGAAGGCACAGACAGGAGAGCTGGCACCACTGGGCACCAGACTTGGCCGGGAATGGGCTGGAAAGGGAGGGATGAACGGTCTGGGCAGTCCCTGCAGCCCGGGAGGGGTCTGAGTGGCACAGCCCAACCCTCCCAGTGCACGGCACAAGGGGAGTGGCTGAACCAAGAAATGTGGCTCTTGCTCGGGTGGTTTTGGGCTCTTGGTTCAGAGTTGTGTGCCCCAGGGAAGGGAAGGGAAGGGGGACTGTGCACCACCAGCCAGCTCAGGATGGGCAGCACTTCAGACCCTTTTCCTTCCTTGGGGTCTCAGTGAGGGCATGAACACCACAAACTCCTGCGATAAGCCCCACCAGCCCCTGCATCATGGCTGTGCCCCACTGCCAGGGGGACACCCGAAGCCCTACACCCCGAAATGCCCTGTGGGATCACAAAATCACACTGGAGATGGGCACGAATCATAGAATCCTACCATGGTTTGGGTTGGAAGGGGCCTTAAAGACCCTGCAGTGCTCCTAGCTCCCACATTCCCAAGCTGAAGCAGCTCTCTCAGCCTCTCCCACCCTGCCTGGGGCTCCAGCACTTGGATCATTTTGGTGGCCCCCACATGGCCCTGCTTTTGTTGCAGTGAGGAGCCCAAAGCTGAGCACAGTACTCCAAGTGTGGACCCATGAGTGCCGAATTGAGAGCAGCCTCTTGTCCTGCTGGCTACAACCTCACCAGTAAAACCAGTCTCCATCACAGCAAGGGTGCACTGGTGACTCATGTTCAACCCGACACCCCCTATTTTCCTTTTCTGTAACCCCACTGCACCCAGTGCTCACAGATTTTGCACAAAGAGCCCCAAAGCTGTGTCTCTGCTCCTCATGACACCACGGAGAAAAACTATTTTAAAATGCCTTAGCATTGAAAAAAAAAGAAAAAGAGGTATTGAACTCACTTCTCTAAGCAGGAAATTCGAGTGGCTCAATTACTTGCAGCGCAATCATCCAGAATTCAGAGGCACAGAAAAAAAAAAAAAGGAAAAACCCAAGGGCTGTAATCTAAAAACATCCAAAAATAACTTCTCCCGGTGGAGAAGGCACACACAGCTGATGGCCAGACCTGGCTGCCTTCCAGGGCTATAGGATGGGGCTGCGAGTCACAGCTGTGAATCACTGCCTCAACACTGAGCAGCCTTCCCTGCCCTGCTCCCCCTGCCCGGGCTGGGCACACACAGAGACCCCCCTTGCCACTGCTCCCCACTCGGCCACAGCTTTGGATGCTGCTGCAGGGAGCCTGCCCGGAATGGGAGGGCTGGTTCTTATGGAAATACTCCAAGGACTTGCTGGTTTTAATACAAATGCTGTTGATTCAATAGGGTGTTTTTCTAAAAACCCATCCCCCATAGCATAGATTTTTTTTGTTTTCTCTCTCTCTCTCTGTTCAGTTCTGCTCCACACTTCAAAGCCCAGGAAAGAGCTGGCTTTCATTTTCGGGAACGCTTCCAGTGTAGCCAGAACTGGAGAGAAGGAATCAAAGCCACATTTGAGACAGACACCCAGGGGTGCAGCGTCCTAAGGGGCTCGGGGCGTGGCACGGGACAGGTGCTGGCTCAGGAGAGGCAGGCACAGCCTCTGCACGACCCGGAGATGCCTTCAGTAAGCCTGGCTACACGGAAATCACGGAACAACCGGACAAAAGGCTTTCCTGGCAGCCCTGCCATAGCCCCACAGCATCCATCTGCATCCCAGCGCTCCCACAAGCACCCGCACCAGGGGGGCACTCGGACGCTTTGCTCATCAGCTATTTCGCAGCACCCTCAGCCATCAGGTCCCTTTTTATCTTCCACTTCCAGCACAAAATTATTCCACTTCGAGCACGGAATTATTCATTTCCTTGCGGGGTTGCCATGGAGCTCGTCGCTATGGCAGCCAAAGGCCTCGCAAACATTTATTTGCACAACAGCCCCGATGGATTCCTGAAAAATTGTTTTCCTTGCTCTGCAGCTGGAAACACGAGCCACAGCAGCGCCACAACAAACTGGAAAAGTTTATTCGTGCCAGAGCACTGCTGTCAGAGCCCCGGGGGATGGAGACAGCAGCTCAGTGCCCCGAGGACGAGACCTCGGCACTCTGAGGCGCCTGGCAGGGCTGTGGGCAGTGCTTGGGCTGGGGATTTTCCCGGGACACCCTCAGCATCCTCTCTCCTCTCTTATTCGGGGCTTTCTGGCTCCCGTGGTAGTGCCCTCTCCCCGCCAGGACCTCTCCCAGCCCGTGGTCCCGGCTGCTCCCAGGCTCCCCCACTGCAGGCAAGGGGATGTGACCGGGATTTCCTTCTCCTCCCGGCCCCTTCTCCTTTCACTTCCGTTCACACCCCAGCCCCGGCTGCTGCTCCCACTTTCCCCGGGGCAGCATCCTTCTCTCCCCTGCCCACCCAGCTCCCAGAGCCAGGGGTATCTTCCAGCCCGTTCCTCCAGCCCCATTCCCGAGCAGTCCCTGCTCGCCGCAGGCTGCGCCCCTGCCTAAACCCCCTGCACTTCTCTTTCCTCTCTCCCAGCTTCCTCCCCATCCCCCCTCCTGCCTCCCACACACGGCTCCAGCCGGAGGCAGCAGCAGCAGCAGCAAAACCTCAGCCTGAACATTCCCAGGCTGGCGAAGTGACAAGTGAGAGGGAGCAGATCCGTCCCCGCCGTGCTCGAGGCGTGCGGGGACACAGCCCCGCTCCTGGGGACACAGCCCAGGGCGAGCACCCCTCTGCCCCACTTCCCACGGCCGCATCCCGCAGCCCACCACCCTCCCCCGGCCTCCGAAAAAGTGGGACCAGCTCCAGAACTGCCACAATTTCCTGTCCTTCTCCCTTCCCTGACAGAAGATGCTGCCAGCCCTTCCCCCACGTTCCCTCCGCACCTTCCCGGCCGCTTCCGTAATGCGATTCCAAGGCCTGGAGGGAGCCTGGATGAAGCCCGGCTTTAAGATCATGACTTTGCAAAGATGGAATTGAAAATGTGAGCAAAGAAGTGTGAGTGGGGGGGAAGATTTCCAGCCTCCCGAAGCACCAGGGAGTTTTTACTTCCAGCCCGTGGAGCTGCTGGATTGCTGCTGGGATGCTGCTCTGCTAGGTGGAGGCACAACAAAAGCCCACAAAGTCTCTAAAAGTGGGGCCAGGGCAGTGCCCTCTCTCCCTGGAACTCGTCGAATCCTCCTGAAGGAGACAGAGCCGACACCAGCAATTATCTCCCCCGGGCCATCCTGCCACCAGCCGTGTCCCAGACATGCCAGGAAGGATATTTTGAGAAATTCTTTGGAAAGGTTGTTGTGCCTGTTTCTCAGATCCCACTCTGCAGCCGGCCATGGCACGTGCTCAGCTGTGCAGGAAGCAGACAGAGGGAGAAAAAATAAGCTAATACATGTAGCACCTGTTAAATTACCTAAAATAGCATTTCTATACATAAAACTGGTGATGAAACCCCTGATATTCATTCTGGGGGCTCTCCACAATGAGAAGCACATCCCATCACTTGGATATTCCCTTTCCTCCACAAAAGACTTCACAGCTTTTGTCCCACTTGGCAGGATCTGGAGGGTTCCGACTTCAAGGGCCATGACAAATGCAGATAAAGGGATTATTGGCCCAGAATGGTCCATAGGGGAAGGAAATACTCAGTTTAAAAGGGCTACGTGATGTAGAAAGAAGCCCAAAATACTGAATCTGCTGAGATTTGGGCTGTTAATAGACAGAAGGGTGGACCCTGCCAGCAGGAGTGCTCACAGGTGGCACAGGGGACCAGCTCTGTGCTCTCCTGGCTGTGGAAGGGGAGGTGGGGTGGGACCAGGACACATCTCTACAAAACCTTCAGCTTCCAATCCCAAGATCAGATCAGCTCTGCAGGAAGAGGGGAAGGCAGAGCAGTTATCCAGGGACAAGTCCTGTTCCCAGCATCAGAACAGCTCCTGCCTGCCCCAGCACCCCAAATCCACTCCAAAACTGCCCCACAAGGCTGCAGCCCATGCTCAGAGCAAAGCCAGGCTCTGGGCAGCCTCACAACCCTTTAAAAGCAGTGTTTTCTCCGCAGGGTTTGATACGAAACCCCAGCAATAAAATCACAGAATCCTTTGGTTGGAAAAGTCCTTTGAGATCATTGAATCCAACCCTTAACCCAGCACCGACCATTCCAGCACTAACCCAAGCCCCAGGTGCCACATCTGCACAGCTTTTAAATCCCTTTAGGGACAGAGACTCCACCCCTGCCCTGGGCAGTCTGTTCCAACACCTGACCACCCTTCCAGTGAAGAAGTTTTCTCTAATATCCAATCCAAACCTCCCCAGGTGCAACTTGAGGCCGTTCCCTCTCCTCCTGTCCCTGTTCCGCAGGAGCAGAGCCCGAACACCCCTGGCTGCCCCCTCCCGTCAGGGAGTTGTGCAGAGCCACAAGGTCCCCCCTGAGCCTCCTTTTCTCCAGGCTGAGCCCCTTTCCCAGCTCCCTCAGCCGCTCCTGGGGCTCCAGCCCCTTCCCAGCTCCGTTCCCTGCCCTGGACACGCTCCAGCCCCTCCAAGCCATGAGGAGGCTCTAAGTTGCCTTCAATCTTTTCTGTTTCACGACCCACCGGGTCAAACCTGACAGATAAAACAGCCTGGCCCTTCTTGGGTTTCTTTGGTTCCCTCCAAGGTGTTTGCAGAGCCAAAGCCACACAATCAGGCTGGGGACTGGTCTGGGCTGCATCACTGGACGTGAAAAACCACCCCAAATACTCCCCAAAAAGGCAACTTCTCTCCCGGGCTCCCCAGGACATGGCAGAAGTTGGTGATTTGAGCTGTACAGCCCCAGAGGATTTGGCAGGGGGAAAACCCCTTCAGAGCAGCGCTCCCTCACTGGCACAGCTCCTCCTGCACTCAGAGGGTCAGAGCCCACATTAAAGCGCAGCAGCTCTCACTCTTAGGAGAACACTGTCACTTAGATTACGGCTGTTCCTTCAAAGCGATGGCCTCAAACAGATTTCCAGAGGCTGCTGTGATCTTTTCAGGCTGCAGGGCTCCACTCACACCTTCCCCAGGCCTTGGGGTGGCAGCTGAGAGCAGCTCCACACCGCACGTGCTGCAGGAGCTGTGGAGGAATCCCTACATCCTCTGTGCTGAACAGGCAAACAAACACAACCCAGCCAGAAGAAGCAGGAATTTTAGCCCAAAGACTGTTACAACTTTACAATTCACCTGCAAAACCTGCAGAACCACACCTGGCACAGCAAATATCGCTGCTGGCTCAACCCTGGGGCGCATCTGGGATGGAAACGTGAGGGTTGTAATCATTTCCTAAACTTCCCGGAACACCTCCCTCTGCTGCTCCTTCTGCTCCTGCCAGGGAGAAGCTGCAGCCCATCCAGCAGCCTTGCCCGGCATGTGCTCGTTTCCAAGCTTTCCATGAAGGAGCAGAAGGCAAATCCATCAGTGCCGATCTGCACAGCCCCGCTGGTGCCCAGGGCTTGGAGCACCTGCTCCTGGATCCACTACAACGCGACACAAACTCGCAGCGTAAATTCCCGGGCATTCCCGACACCCGCAGACACCCCCGTGGCTCCGGGGTCTGCAGGTGGTTATTTTTAGGAAGGATGTGGGCACAGCCTGCAGCTGTGGCCAGTTGTCCTGCTGGGTACCCTCCCCTGTGCTCTGCGAGCCCGGGAATGTCCGTGTTTCCCTCTCCCTGCTCCTCTGGCCCCAGCTGCTCTGGGATGTCCCCCCGGACACACATTTGGGGTTAGTGTCCTGGTACGCTGCCGTGCACCCCAAAACCACACCCCACGACCCCCTTGGCTGGACCTGCATGCTTTGAGCCACGAGAACACCCCTGAGAGCTTAAAGGACTATTCTTTATTCCCCTCCCCAGCCCCCGGCACACACAGGCAGCCTGTTGATAGCCCTGCAAGCCCAACTCCTGGAGTTCTCGCGTGAAAACAACGCCAAGAATGGGAAAAAAAAAATCCCTCTTTTCCTTCCTGGCTCTCTCCTGCTGCAGCATCTCCACTGCCAGCCCCAGGCACCCCACGCTGTGGGTGGGGGGACGATGGCTGGGGTCACACAAGTGAAGGGAACACCACTATTGGCTGTGCTCAGCCCGGGAGGGGAAGCCTGGCTAGCAACAGCTTTGGGAAGCATTAACAAAGGGGGATTCAGGATTGGAGAAAACAAATGGAAGGGGGGGTGTGAAACGGCAACTCCGCATCTTCTCTCCACGCTTTGCTCCTCCCTCCCCTGGAGTTGCTATGGATTCTCACACTGCTTCCCACCTCCTTGTGAGTCCCCTGCCGCTGTCTCTGGGGTGTCTCCTGCCCGGCATCTCCTCCCAGCCTGTCCACACAGCCCAAAACTGTCCTCACTCCTGCCACGAGATGCCCAGGACATACTGTGGCTCCTCCCAGCCCGGCCTGTCTCACCCTCCCATGCCCACCTGTGAGCAACACAGAGCCCTCCCCCTCCTCCAGGAAGGAAATCCTGACCTCAGCCCGGTGTTTTCCTGAACAAATCATCACACGGACACCAAAACAAGGAGCAGCCGGGGTCGGGCAGCACCATGAACAGGCGGGGCACGACAATGAAAACAAACCAGAACAACAAATGGGTCCTTCGCACCAGCCCCAGGCCCTGCATTGTCCTCCCGTACACCACCAACCTCCTCCCTCAGGGAAACCCCACACCGAGGATCTCACAGGGATATCCTGCAGCGCTGCTGGACCATTCATTTACTCCACTTTGGCCAATTCATCACTGTAATCTCCACTACAGCCACTGATCTGATTTGTCTGGGGATGGCAGCTGCTGCTTGGAATCAGTCTGGATTCGTTTGCGTTTCCCCAGTGACAGCACGGTGTTTGGGGTTTTTTTAAGAAAAACAAAACACAAACATCATTAAATTAATCATCCTATCCTCCCATTTCTACCCAACGAGATTAATTCTGGATCATTTTGCTCAGGTCTGCCTCGCTACCACATTTTCAGAGCATATTGCCTGAGCTCTTATCTCCTGAGCATGTGCACCAGAGCTCTCCCGTGCTTCAGAACAAAGAGCAGATTCCCTTTGTTGTTCCGGAGCAGCAGCGATGTGCGAGATCAAGGACTGGTCGCTGCCTTACTGAGCTCCCCCTGTTCTGCCTGGTTCCAGGTGCCCAGAGACATGTGGGATTTGTTGTGATGGGCAGGGCTATGGGGAGAAAAGACAGGATTGTTTCTTCCCCAGCTCCCATGGAGACAGCAAGGGACAAACCTCAGCATGGGTTTGAGCTTGTTCCGGGCTTAGGGTCAGCGCCAGGCTCCCTCCAGGATCCATCCAAACCCCTGGCCTAAGCTGCCGTGTCTTTATTTTATTTAATTTGGGTCAAATCGAGTTAAGAGCACATCCTCTTTTTTTTGATTTTCAGCTAAAAGGTGGCCAAGCACCTCCCCAAACACCAAGCAGAGCCCTGCAGTTCAGAGAGCTCATAGTGCTACAGAGCCTCACCTGTCAGCAGGAGACACATTCGTACAGGGTTTACCACCGGAGAGAGAACAGCGAGCCGGGCTCAGGCAGCTGCACTTGCCCCCTCTTTAATACCTGTCCTACCAAGCAGTGCCTGGGAATTCACACAGCAGGCATCAAAACACCAGGAAGAGCACGGGAACAGCACGATGGGGAGTGGGCTGCTTTCCAGGATCTGCCTGTTTGATCACCAGGGAGATGTCAGGGCTGGGCACTGAACATGCAAGAGCACTTTCTATTTCCATCCTTTAATACTGCCACACAGGTCTGCAATAAAAACATCCCCCTTCATTTAACTTCCAACAGCGTGAAAGAAACAGTGGGGGAAAAAAAAATCTGCAAGAGCCGTTTCGTTGCAAGTGTGGACGCAGGCAAGTGGGGAAAACCAGCAGGAATTAAAATCCACTGAGTTTTCCCAGTTATTTCAGCAGCAGCCCATGCTTGGGCAAAGTCTCTTTCCAAAGCCAGGGTTCAGCCCATTAAATGGGAACCCCTGCCACAACATGGGGCTCTCAGCAACCCGGGAAGGTGACCCTGCCCATGGCAGGGGGCGGAAAAAGCTGAGCTTTAAGGTCCCTTCCGACCCAAACCATACTGTGATTCAAGAGCAGCTGTTCCAGGGACTGTCCCGGGCACCCAGGTCACAGATCCTCAGCAGTGACATCGTGGCTCATGCACCAGAACTAACAGGTCACGCTCGTTCAGCTCCCCACAAACAGTCTGAGGCTGCCTTTCCCCTTGCCCTCTCTCTTCCCACGCCACAAGCTGCTGCTGTCTCTTAGGCACTGGGAAGGGGATGGAGCTTGTGAAGAGATCCAGGCAGAGGCTGGGAGCTGGGGTGAGTGTCACTGTCCCATGACCTGAGAAAAGTCCCTGTCACTGAGCTAGGGGGGTCTGGACTGCACCAGCTCTGTGCTTCGAAGAGCCCCAGCGTGGTGCTAGAAGAGGCAGCAGTGGAGCTTGCTCTGATGGGGCTCATTTACTGCCTTCTCACAGCACAACAATTGCAGCAGCTGTGGTGCACTTCTGCATTAACAGGGCCTTGTTAATTGTCATTTGAACTGGAGCGGAAATGCTTAGAAAGATTTTCCTTGATTAAAATGTTGTCAGTGATGGGGAATTCAGCAGACCTCTGAGGAAACTACTCCAGCTCTAGCTTTGTTTTAAAGTCCAAGGCCAGTTTCTACTATGGACACTTTATCTAATTACATCAAACCCTCACTCCATTTTAGCTTTATCAGCTGGAAAAGCCTAATAGCAAAGTTTAATCACTTCAACAAGTTGGCTATAGTCATCTCTTCATTTTCTGATAAGATAAATCATTGAGTCAGACCCAGGGAGAGACTCAGGCACAAGCAGCTGCTGCAGATGTTTAACTGCAAGCTTTGACACCAAAATCCAGCACCCAGCACTCCCATATCACCATTTTAACCTCCATGGGGGCTGCCCAAGTGGGCACCAGCAGTGACAGAGCACAGGGATACAGTGCCTGACCCAGCCAGGTGAGGAAGCACATCACCCAAATTTACTCCTGACCGCTTCAAGGGTATAATCCTCAGGAATGCCCCAAAAGATATCATCCTTTCACATATATATTATCCTGGAGCCAGTCTCGGCATACACCATAACCTCTGGCTGGGGTATACACAGAGAAAGGTGGAATTCAGTTCAAGTTCTTTCTTCCAAGGGAGTTCACCCTCTGAAGGGGATCCCTGTCCCTGCTCACGAACCAGGACGGAAGATGGGAGAGGCAAAGAACAACGTTTTGCTGTCAGTGGTCTCTCACTGTGGACCAAGACAAGCAAACCCTGGTGGGCCAGAGAGCACCAGTCAAGAGCAGGGTCCTCACCTGGGAGGTCTCTGCTCTGCTGCTGGGGCTTCTTTTCTGACCTCACACACACCTCACAGAGAGCTGGTGGAATCTCCCTCGCTGGGGATATTCCAGAACTGTGTGGACACAGTCCTGTGCTGTGTGCTCTGGGATGACTCTGCAGAGCGGGGAGGTGGAACTGGGTGAAGCTCAGTGGTCCCCTCCATCCTGAGCCATTCTGTGAAGGCACCTCAGAGCTCAAGGTTCCATGGCTGGTAAAGGGATTTCCAGTGGCCTTCACGAAGGGAGAGGAATGAAGATTTTTGAGTCGGTAAGGAATTGACTTGCTCCAAATCTGCTCCAGCAAAGACACCTTGCTCTGTGAAACCCATTGTCCAGTCCTTGAACCATCTCATAACTTCACCTGGAGCTCCTTCCAGTTCCTGGGGTGCAGACACCAAACCCAGGCACGCCACTGCCAACAGCAGCTGTCACACCCCCACCAAACACAGCTGACACAGGAGCAGCCCTATTTCTGACTCCATCAGCGACAGGGACACCCATTCTCAGAGCTGCCACTCACGGACTTCCCAGCACTGAAAGTGGCACACAAAGAAAAGAAACCTTTGTCTCACAGATAAATGAAGAAAGAGCCACTTACCCACTTGTTCCAGGTCTCTGGGTCTGAGAGAAGCGCCAATCTGTGTTAGGCTGAGCTTGCTGCAAAGAAAATGAAGATTTTTAATACCTCCATTCTCGCCTTTGGAAATGAAAGCGAACTGATCCTGGATTATTTCAGTCTGGAATATCAGCATGTTCTGTCCAAGTGAAGCAAATCAATTAGAACAAAGAGAAAGCTCCCCCCTCCCCCTTTCTTGAGTATTTCTGAAGCAGCATGAATGCCAAAAAGCATGACAAAAACTGTTCAGAGAATAATCTTCCACAGCAGCTCAGGAAGGCAGGCTGTGAAAGAAATGAAGCATGAAATAAACTGATAAGGGCATGAATCCAGCAGGAGCAGTGGTACCCCAGTAATGAGCTTGGAGGAGGAAGGGGGGTGTGAGGGGGTGGCAGAGTTAATTGATACTGAGAAAGATGCTTTTAATACTCTAAGGTAAAATGGTAACAGACCTCCCTAATCTCTCCTTCTTCTGTCCTTAAAAAGGCCTGCCTGAGATCTTGTTTTCAGGCACTGTATTTGAATGACTTTTCCCAGCTGCCGTGGCCTTGCAGCACTACAATATTTTTCTGTCCACAGAGAGAAGAATAAACTTCCGACAGCGAGAGGAAAAAGCATTATTTGTTTGGGAGACACAATAACCTTCAGACACAGCAGCACACTTTGTAACCTCATTAATAAGCCCCCGTATCGCTCTCTGCCCGTGTTATTTTACCGCCAGACAATGAACATTTTGTAAATAAGGAAGGGCATGGAGCAAGCTTGTATATTCCTGTTTGAATCACGCCTTTGTGGAAAGCACTAAATAGCAGGACTGTTACTGTTGGGAAAACACACACTTCCGACAATCATAATCATCTTAATTAACTCCGGGGTGATGACATACTACCTGGAAAGGACAGCACTTCCCTCAGCTATTTTAGGAATGAGCAGTTCATAGCCTGTACATAGTGGAACACCAGTTTTTATAGGATTATTCTGGCTGTGCGTGCAATTACTAAGGAAAAGTGAAGACGAGTAGAGCTGACCTAGATTTTTATTTAGTAGATGTGCTCTGGCTAATTTCTCTGCAGCTTTGATGATACTCATGTAAGAAGATATTGGAATAAATTACTCCGCTAAAATAGATGCCCCACTGGTCCCCACGCTGCATGCAAATGAAGCTGTTTAAAGAGCTGCCCTCCAGATCTCAGATTCGCATTTTTGCACACGCTGACACACAATACTGCACTAGATAAGCCCTTCCCAATATTCTGAATAGCCCTTCCATATTCTGAATTCCTGTTGTAATTACCATTTTCAAATTTAAGGCAGGCACTCGTGACACAAAATTGCTTTGCTTTTTATATCCCGAAGTTATAAAAGCTCCAGCTAAACACAGTCACCTACATCTATATTTAGGCATCTGAGTATAAACAGCTCAAGTTTTCAAAGCTTGCCACTCCTCAGCCTCTGCAAGTCCAAGGGCACATAAGGTCACCAGGATCTTTGTGAATAATGTCACTACTGACATTTCAGTATTTCGGTGCTGAATACTGAATTCAGCTCCTCGCTCAAGCTGGAAAATGATCCCTTGCCGAGGCACAGTCAGTAATTAGTAACATCTGGGGCTTAAGAAATGAGAAATTTCTACAATGCACTTCTAAAGCTGAGCAAAAGAAGCACAGGCAGAGTTTCCTTCCTGATAACCTCCTCCACGCCACAGCTCACACGCCACGTAGGAAAAAGGGGTTAAACAGAACCAAGAAGTTAAACCCCCAAAAAATCTGTTCCAAACCATGCTAAGCATCACTTTAAAAATAAACAAGTACAAGCGGGGCCAAGAGGGAACTCTCCACCGCTACAAACACCGAGTCTTTGATTCTCTAACACTGCTCAGCCCATTCCCCCCACCTCCACCAAGCCGAGCCAAAACTTTCACCTGCCACCTCACAGGAGATGACAGCGACACGTGTTCCCTGAGGCCACCGTCTCAGGAGGGAGGACAGACAGAGAACACCCAACTGGCCTGGATATGACGAACTGTTGCACTTAGCAGAGAGGACAGCAAGGAACAGCCATCTCTTACCCCATTGCAGGGACTCGCTAAGGTGCTGGTCACCTGCTCATAGGCAGCCACGGTCTCCGCAGTGCTAGAATGGCTGAAGGGCTTTACAAAGAGGAAATCGCTCTGGTCAGACATGGGCGAGAAACAAGAGGTGTAATTCTGTGCCTGGGAGGTCAAGCCCGCTCCTCCCACGTCCAGGTACTTGATGAAGCCATCTGGCTTCATCTGCCCTCGGAAATGGGAGGCGGGCTTGCGGCCAGTCCCTCGGCAGCAACCCGCAAAGGTCCAGCTGGCACTGCCAGCTTTGAGACACCGGGCAGCCGCCAGCCCAAACATCACGCAGGACACGAGGGAGATGGACACCAAGGAGATGATGAGGTAAAGCGTTAGGTTGGTATCCTCGGGAGAAGACTGGGGCAGGTCCAAGGACTTGGAGAAGTCCTGCACACTGCTTTCCTCCGGAGAAATGACTATCACCACGGAGGCCGAGAGGGACGGTGTGCCATTGTCTCTCACTTCCACCACCAGCCTGTGGGAATCTTCTGACTCCCTGAGAGCCTGTGCAACCCTTATCTCTCCAGAGCGGCGTTCCACTTGGAAAGGCAAAGCCTCAGCAGACTCCTGCAGCTGGTAGGACAGCCAGGCATTATGGCCACTGTCAGCATCAACTGCTACAATTTTGGTTACCAGATAGCCAGGCTCTGCAAGGGCTGGGATGGCTTGGTGGAAAGCAGAGCCCTTGGGGACAGACGGGTAGACAATGTTGGGAGCATTGTCATTCTCATCCAGGACAAACACATGGACCACAGCAGTGCTACTCAGAGCAGGAGACCCAGCATCCTTCACCTCCACAGGCACCTGGAACACCTTGTCCTGCTCGTAATCCAGAGCTCGCACGGTGTAGATGGTGCCGTTGTCCTGGTCTATTCGGAAGTAGGTTGAGATGGGTACGTCCTGCATCCCATTGTCCAGGATGGAGTAGGACAGCTTGGCATTGCTACCCTCGTCAGGATCTGATGCTGACACTGAAAAGACAGAAGTTCCAGGAAGGGAGTTTTCCTGAATGTGAGCTGTATCAAAAGGGCTGGAGAAATTCGGGGCGTTATCGTTCACGTCAGCAATGCGGAGATAAAATGTTTTTTGTGTGGCCCTCTGGGGGGACCCTGAATCCACAGCCCTCACTGTGATGTTGTATCCACTGGCCTTCTCCCGATCAAGGGGACCACTGGTGACCAGCGAGAAATGCTCTTTAAAAGATGACACTAGTTTAAATGGGAGCTCTTTTGCTATCTGTAGATGGACCTGCCCGTTGTCACCAGAGTCGCTGTCCTTCACACCAATGAGGGCAATCACAGTGCCTGGGGCTGCATCCTCCTGCACTGGGCTGGAGACAGAGGTCAGCACGATCTCTGGGCTGTTATCATTGATATCAATTAATTCCACTCGCAGGTGACAGTGGCCTTCCATGGCTGGGGATCCCTTGTCCCTGGCTCGAACTGCAATCTCGTAAGCACTGGATTCCTCATAATCCAGCGGGGCTTTGGTTCTGATCTCTCCTGTCCGGGAATCTAAGGAGAACAGCTTGGTGAATTTACCAGGTGCATTATTGCTAGTTTTGAAAGAATATTCCACGTCCCCGTTGGGACCTTCATCCAAGTCGGTGACATTCAGCTTGGTGACCAGAGTGCCCACTGGCACGTTCTCCTCCAGAAGTACCTTGGATATGGGTGGCTCACAGACAGGAGGGTTGTCATTTGCATCCAAGACATGGATGGTAACCTTGGCAGTGCCAGATTTCATGGGATTACCTCCATCCAGGGCTGTCAGCGTTAGATGATGAACAGGCACTTTCTCTCTATCCAGTGCTTTTTCAAGTACGATCTCGGGCATTTTAACACCATCTCCTCTCACGTTGATGCTCAGGGCAAAGTGCTTGCTGGGGCTGAGCTCGTAGGTGGAGATGGAGTTGGAGCCCACATCCAGGTCTTCTGCTACCTCCAAGGGCAGCCGAGTCCCAGAGTTGGCTACCTCAGTGATCTCCAACACCACCTCCGGCTTGGGGAACTGGGGCGCGTTGTCGTTCACGTCAAGGATGTCCACCTCAACACGGTGGAGCTGGAGGGGATTCTCCATGACGAGCTGGAGGTGCAGAGAGCACGTGGGGCTCTGCCCACACAGTGCCTCCCGGTCCAGCCTGCTGTCCAGGAGCAGCACACCTGCCGCCAGGTCCACCTGGAAGTGCCGCTGGCCACCCTCGCTCACCAGGCGCAGGTTGCGGGTGGCCAGGCTCCGCATCTCCACCCCTAAGTCCTTGGCCAGGTCGCCCACAGAGAAGCCCGGCTCGCGATCCTCGGGCACGGAGTAGTGGAGCTGGGCGCAGCTGGGAGCCGGCAGAGAGAGGGCTGCGAGCAGCAGCGGGAGCTGCCATGGCAAACTCTGTCCCGCGAGCATCCCGTGCCGGCTGTGCGAACGGAGCAGTGCCGAGAGGAGCGGCGGCGGCTCCGCGCAGCCTCCCCCTCCTCCCCGCCCCCGCAGCCGGCCCCGGCAGCCGGAACCCCCGCGTCCCGGGGGGGTCCGAGCGGGTTGTGCAGGGAGGAAGCCGCCGCCGGAGCCGGACAGGGAGGGATGGAGGAGGCGGGGGAGGGGGCGAGCGCAGCCCGGCCGGCTGAACCGCTTCTCGGTACGCAAAGACACACAAAGTCGGCGAGCGGAGGGGATGGACCGAGTGACAGTTTTACGTCTCTCCACAGCCCCCTCCTCCTCCTCCTCCTCCTTTTTCTCTCCCTCCTCCTCCCCTTCTCCATCTCACCGCCTTCCCCAAAATACGCACGGCGTAGCCCCCCCCACTTCCCCCGCTGCCGCCACTCCGCCCCCGCAGCGCCGGGAGGGCGCCGGGGACTCCCGGCAGCGGGAACCCCGCTCCGCCCCGCCCGGCTGCTGGCACCGGGCACTGGCGGACACCCCCTCCTCAAAGCCGGTCGGTTCGGTGCCGAGCCCCGCGAACAGCGGGGCTGTGTTCAGGCTGCAGACCGCACTCCCGAGCTCACCTCGCTGCACAGGGTGGGATCCGCGGAGGGTTTCACAAACATGAACTCGCTGATATCCGAGACTGGCGAAAAGCAGGAGCGGTAACGAGGGGCGGGGGGTGCCGTTGCTGTCACCTGCACGCCCATCACAGTGTCCCCTTGCTTAGGCTCATAGTGCAAGTGCCCTAAGATGTGGCTGGGAGGAGGCTGAAGCGTGTTCACGCTCTCCACGCAGCAGCCCTGGTTGGCAGGTGCAGAGCCCCGCCGCAGGCACCGAATGCCCAGCGCTGCCAGTCCCACCAGCGAGACGGTGGAGATGAGCACTAGGGATACAATCAGATAAAGCGTAATAGTGGGCAAGCCCCCACCATCAGCGGCCCGAGCCTCGGAGCCCTGCAGGGCCTCCGGACCCTTCTCCTCCACCAGCACCACCAGTGTGACGGCTGTGGAGAGTGGGGGCTCCCCGGCATCCCGGACCACCACCAGCAGTTCGTGCATAGAGGCGTCCGTCTCCTGCAGAGCCCGCGTGATCCGGACCTCCCCGGAACGCAGGGCCACGCTGAAAAGCCCCAGGTCTGTGGCTTCCACGAGGTGGTAGGATAGCCAGGCATTGCGCCCCGAGTCCGCGTCTATTGCCACCACCTTGGTGATGAGGGCAGGAGGGACGATGGAAGGGGAGATTCGGAACTGAGTAGCAGAGTCCTCCTCAGCCCTGGGAAAGTGCACCCGTGGGGCGTTGTCGTTCTGGTCCACTACAAAAACATGAACCAGTGTTCTGTTCCTCAGGGCCGGGGAGCCACCGTCAGAGACCTCCACATGGAACTGGAGATAGGTGGTTTGCTCATAGTCAAAAGGGAATTTGGCAGTGACCTGCCCATTCGTGGGATGTATCGAGAGGTAGCGAGTAGGATCCAGGCCTGGATCTGTCCCACCAGCTCGCAGGATGGAGTAGGACAGGCGGGAATTCTGCTCCGAGTCAGGGTCGGCAGCAGAGACTGTAACCAGCACGCTGCCCACTGGATTGTTTTCTGCCACTAGCACTTCATAGGACGCTTGCTCAAACTGGGGAGCGTTGTCATTGACATCTATCAGGGTGATCGGCAAGATGGTGTGGCGGGAAAGTGGGGGATGGCCCAGGTCCGAGGCAGAGACGGTGACATTGTAGTAGGCAACATGCTCCCGGTCCAAACGGGTGCTGGTGAGCAGCGAGTACTGATGCTCATAGTCCTTACGCAGCTGGAAGGGAAGATCTGGAGACACGTGACACAGGACCTTGCCCTGCTCACCAGAGTCCCTGTCTCTGACGTGTATCACGGCCACCACTGTGCCCGGCAGGGCGTCCTCACTCAGGGTGCTTGAGAAGGAGGTAAGAATGACCTCAGGGGGGTTGTCATTGACATCAGAGATTTCCACCACCACGCTGCAGTGCTCCTCCATCGTGGGTGACCCCATGTCCTTGGCCTCCACTTCGATCTCATACACTGTCGCCTCCTCAAAGTCCAGGTTGCCCTGGACACGAATCTCCCCAGTTTGCTCATCGATGGCAAAGATCTGGCGTAAGGCAGCTGAGTTGTGGCTACTGAGGGAGTAGCGGATGTCTCCATTGGGTCCTTCATCCACATCGGTGGCATTTAACTTCACCACAAGGGTGCCCAGCGGCGAGTTCTCCACCAAGCGTGCTCCGTATGATGGTCTGTCAAAGACCGGGTGGTTGTCGTTGGCATCCAGGACCTGAATAGTGATGCGTATCTTGCTGGACTGTGGGGGAGAACCCCCATCTTCAGCAGTCAGGACCAGGTAGTGGAAAGCTCTGAATTCCCGGTCCAAGGCCCGCTCCAGCACCAGCTCAGGGAACTTCCCACCATCAGTGCGGGCCTTCACGTTGAGGTTGAAGTTGTCATTGGCACTCAGGTGATAGGTCTGCAAGGTGTTAGTGCCCACATCAGGGTCCTGGGCCGGCTGGATGGGGAAGCGGGCACCCAGAGACGCCAGCTCGTAGATGCGCAAGGAAACCTCATCACTGGGGAACTCCGGGGGGTTGTCATTGATATCCAGGATCTCCACCTCAATACGATAAAACTCCACTGGGTTCTCGATGGCAAGTTTCAAGTGGAGGAAGCAGCGTGGGTTCTGCCCACAGAGCTGCTCCCTGTCTATCCTCTCGCTGACCATAATAACACCGGTGTTCACATTGACGGAGAAGTACTGGGAATCCGAATCGGACAGTACCTGCAGATTAGCTGCCGCCAGTTTTGCCACATCGGTGCCCAGGTCCTTCGCGATATTGCCCACAAAGGCACCCCGCGTGAGCTCCTCCGGGATGCTGTACCGGATCTGAGCAGACGAGCTGTGCAAGAACAAACAGAAGAAGACACGCGGCAGCCCCAGGGACCGGCGCGCCTGCCCTGCCCTCGGCATCCTTGCCGGGTGGCCGGCCGGGGAGCGATGCCCTCGGCGCCGGGGGCCGCGCTCAGCGCTCGCCGCTCCCATTCATTGTTTGGGGCGGACGCGGCCCNACCCCGCCCGGCACCGTCGGACCCCGCCCCGGGCCGCTCACCTGGCCGCGGTCTCGCAGAGTGCCGGCGGCGGACAGGAAGAGCCCGCTTTCCCTCGGCAGGGTGGGGGGGGTTGGGCAGGGCCGCAGGAAAGTGAAGTCGCTCCGCTCGGAGCCCGGGGAGAAGGAGGTGCTGTAGTGCTGGGACGGGGAGTCGGTGGGTCGCAGCGTGACCTCCATGTACTTAAGGGTGCCGTCGGAGCTGAGCTGGAGCTTGGGGCTGGAGTGCTTGCAGAAGTCCCGGGAGGGCGACTCGCTGAGCCAGCAGCAGCAGTAGGGTGACACGGCGGCACGGCCCCTGCGCCGGAGGCAGCGGGCGGCCAGGAGGGTGACGGTGGCCAGTGCCACCGTGCTAACGGCTGCCAGCGCGATGATCAGGTAGAAGGTCAGGTCCGGCTTGTCCTTGGCACCAGCCAGGAAATCCTGAGGCTTGAAGCTCTCCTCCAGGGCCGCCTCCTCCAGGGCCACAGTGATGGTGGCAGTGGTGGAGAGCGGAGGGTCACCGTTGTCCGTCACCTGGACAACGAGCTGCTGCAGTGCCATATCGCTGTCCCGGAAGGAACGCGCCGTCCGCACCTCCCCGTTGTACAGCGACATGTGGAACAAGGAGGGGTCGGTGGACTGAGGCAACAGTCGGTACGAGAGCCAGGCATTGTGCCCAGCATCCGCATCCACTGCTGTCACCTTGGCCACCAGGTAGCCCGGTGGGGCAGACAGCGGGACCCTCTGGGGTTCCGGCACGTCGCTGTCACTGGCAGGGTGCAGGATGGTGGGGGGATGGTCATTCTGGTCCAGCACAAAGATGTAGACAGTAACATTGGCATAGAGAGGGGGGGACCCCGAATCCCTCACGACCACAGACACCGGCAGAACCTGCAGCAGCTCAAAGTCAAAGGTGCGCTGAGCGTAGAGATTGCCATTGTCAGGGTTGATGTGGACGAAGGAAGAGATGGGGGCATCCTGCACTTGGCCACTCTCTATGGAGTAAACAAGCCGGGAATTAACCCCGTCGTCAGGATCTGAGGCAGAGACGGTGCACAGCAGGGAGCCGGGCGGGTTGTTCTCCTGAAGAAAGGCATTGTAGGAGGGCTGCGAGAAGCGTGGGGGGTTGTCATTCACATCAGATATATTGAGGAGCAGCGTGAGTGTGGTGGTGAGGGCAGGAGAGCCGCCATCCTGGGCGATCAGCTCCACTGCGTACTGTGAGGTAGACTCTCGGTCCAGACTCTTCTGGGTGACCAGGGAGAAGTGGTTCTGAAGGGACCTGATGGCAAAAGGCACATCGGGGGAGATCTCCAGGCTCACATCCCCATTGGCCCCTGAGTCTCGGTCCCGTACGTTGAAGAGCCCCACGACAGTCTCTGGTGGGGTGTCTTCTGGCACCGGATTCAACAGGGAGGTGAGCAGCACCTCTGGGGGGTTGTCATTGGCATCCTCCACTTGCACCTGCAGCACACAATTGCCCTCCATCTCTGGGACCCCTCCGTCGTGGGCTCGCACATAGATCTCATAGAAACGGGATTCCTCGAAGTCCAGGGCCCCACTGACCCGGACCTCGCCAGTGTGGGGGTCCAGGGCAAAGAGCCTCCGCACTGAGTCGGAGGTGTGAACCCCGAAGGAGTACTGTGTCTCCCCATTGGGGCCCTCATCGGGGTCAGATGCATTGACCCGGAGGAGCACAGCCCCCACAGGTGTGTTTTCCGGGACTTCCACCTTGTATGTGGTGTGGTCAAAGGTGGGTGCGTTGTCATTGATATCCAGGACCTGGACCGTGATCTGCGCCGTGCCCGAGCGAGCGGGGCTTCCCCCATCCACGGCCGTCAGCACCAGCTGCACTTCTGGCTGCTCTTCCCGGTCCAGGGCACGCTCCAGCACCAGCTCCGGGAAGAGTTTGCCATCCGGCTGCTGCTTGACGTCCAGGGAGAAGTGGGAGTTGGGGCTCAGCCGGTAGGAGCTCACAGCGTTCGTGCCCACGTCGGGGTCCTGCGCGCTCTCCAGGGGGAAGCGCGCAGCCACCGTGGCAGACTCAGCGACGCGCAGGGTGCGGTGAGCAGTGGGGAAGCTCGGGGAGTTGTCGTTCAGATCCAGGATCTCCACTTCCAGGCGGAAGAGCTGCAGGGGGTTGTCTGTCACCACCTGCAGCGACAGCACGCAGCTGGCAGCTGCTCCGCACAGACGCTCGCGGTCCAGCCGCTGGCTCACCACCAGCGTGCCGCTGTCCAGGCGCACGGTGAAGTAGCGCAAGCTCTCCTCTGAGCCCAGGCGCAGCCTGCGACCCGGCAGCTCCTCCACCTTCAAGCCCAGGTCCCGGGCCACGTTCCCCACCACGGTTCCCAACTCTGACTCCTCAACCACCGAGTAGTGGATCTGCCCGGAGACCCAGCCCCAGCCGCAGAGCAAAAACAAACTCAGTACTTGCCATTTCCAGGCGGGTCGCTGGAGGCTGACACTCTCCATGTCCGTGCGCATCCAGCCCGGGACGCAGCAGGCACTGAGGAACTGCGAATAAATCCCTGGGTCTCTCTTCCACGGCTTAGAAAACAGCTCCGGGGCTCCGGCAGGCTGCGGCTCCAACTGTCAGCCTCCAAGCAGAGGGGGTGGGCTGGGGGAGGGGAACTGAATCACAGCCCCAGCGCGGAGGTGGGGGGGGG
>VZRR01007348.1:0-11734 GCA_013398015.1 Oreocharis arfaki | reverse complement strand
GGGGGAGAAGCAGATTTCCCCCCCTCGCTTCAGATCAGCGCCCAATTGGCCGAGAGCTCCATCCCCTCTCGGCCAGCAGTGGCTCCGGAGGCGCGGGAAGCAGGGGCCTGAGCCGGCAACAGCGGGGCTGCCACCCCCGGCCTCCCCTCTGCCAGCCTGACTCACTTGCTCCGACAGCTCGCTTTGCGTTCACAGGGAAACTGCACGTCCTGGCAGCCTGGAAGCAAGGTACAAGCCCTCCCTGTGTGCTCCCCCTCCACAATGGTGGCTTCACATCATGCCCACAGACAAAGGGCAGCTGTCATGAACGCAGGCCAAAGGACTTTTCATGCCCGATGAAAAGGTGCTTGTTAGAGCCCCGAGGTGCCAGGGGCTCTTCTCTCACCCCTCTTCTCCCCCTCAGCTACTGCTTTGGCTGCTGCCTGCACCCCATGATTGCCTCTCTGAGTGAGGCATCACTGCCACCAGCAACACCACCAGCACCACCACCGGCCAGGAGACCCTGCACTGAGACAGGGACACCCACCCCTGCCAGCCCACCCGTGGCAGTGGGAAGCTGAAGGTGAAAAAGCAAAGGCAGGTGAGCCATTCAAAGCCAAAATACAATTGCTCCCAGTACACACCCGACTGGAAGCCACTTTCTTGCCCTGGGGCAAGGAAAGGGTCAGTCTTCACAGTACCCAAATCACTGCAAACACACAGAGCCGGACAATAAGGCCACTAGATCACCACAGGATCACACCACCAGGTCAGGATGTCAGACTGAGGAGGCAGCCCAAGCCTCCCACCTGGCAGACACACACACACACTGATATTCTGTGGCAAATACACCTTTGCACTCAAACAGTCTCCTGAGGGCAAAAGCAGGGGTCTCAGCTTCCCCAGGGGGGAGCAAACAGTAATTTCCTGCTCTCCCTGTCCCAGATGATGTTGGCAAGCTGCAGGCTTTCAGTTCAGTTCACATCCCTGCAGAAGCCTTGTGCAGTCAGAGTCACAGAAGGGCCTGGGTTGGAAGGGACCGTACAGATCATCTCGTTCTGACCTCCTGCTGTGGCCAGGGACACCTTCTGCTACCCCAGGTTGCTCAGAGCTCAATCCAGCCCGGCCTTGAATACTTCCAGGGATGGGGCAGCCAAAGCTTCTCTGGGCAACCTGTGCCAGTGCCCCACCACACTCACAGGAAAGAATTTTTATACCTGTTACGTAATCTAAACCTTCTCTGTCAGTTTGAAACCATTCCCTCTTGTCCTGTCACTACATGCTCTTGTAAAAAGTCCCTCTTTGTCTTCTGTCCTTGGTGCACCGAAGGCCACCCTGACCCTCCCCTAGGTGCACACAGACCCTGGGGGCGGGGGTCTGCAGTGGTGCGGCAGGCAGGGGACCCAGCTCCTGCCTGGGGTCCTGCCTGTCCCCACCACCCGGGCACCAAAGGGACCTGGGGAATAGGTGAGGGAGGCTGAGGGCATCCTTGCTCGGCACGGTGGACGGTGACAGTGACAGCATCCTTCTGGTGAGAACAGAGACGGGGAAGAGTCCTCCCTCCCGCCTGCAGCACCTCCCTGCCTGTTCTAAGAGCCGCGAGGCGGGACCACCCTGCTGCCAGTCAGGGAGAGACACCGGGAAGAACCTTATGAATGGTGAGAAGACTGCCCGGGTCCCACCTACTGCCGGCTCCGGAGGAGGGGAGAAGGCATTTTTAAAGAGACAATGCAGAAAAACACTGGCCAAGGGATTCACCGGCACCCAGTGACCAATCCCTGCCTATACATACTCATTCCCTCAGGGCTCCTGACGGTGCCACCAGCAGGAAGCTGTCACAGTAACCTTGGCTCTGGAATGTGCCCAGTCCCCATCCCCGGCAGGGCCCGGGACAGTACAGCCGGGTGACAGACCTTTCCACTGCAAATACAGGGTGCTGCACCCCTGGGAATGGGTTTGGTGGTGCTGCAGTGCCTCAGCAGAAGCCTCTGCAAAGCCCACGCAGCCTGGGAGAATCCACTCAGTGTCCTGAGATAGCTCAGGCACGAAGGAGCTGGAGCAAGGGCTTTACACGGGGATCCTGCTGCTGCTTGGGTCTGTCTGGGATGGGGACAGTGTGACAAGGCAGGAAGGGTGTGGAGTGTCTAGGATGGAGAAGGGGATGCTCCTTATTCCACAGGGTCAGAGCTCACCCTGTGGCAAGGCACCAAGCCAGACAACTCAAGGGTCACTGGAGATCCTGCAGGGTAGGATTTCTCATGGCAGGACACACCACCTGCTACAGACAGGGCCAACACCCTTCCCACGGCATCACTTTTGTGGGCTGGCTGTGCCCTGCAGAGCAAAGAGGTGTAAAAGCCTTTGCAGGCTTCACACAGTCCGTTGTCACCACAAAGACTAAAAATCCAGGGCGCAGTGCCAGCCCAGCTGATTTCTCACTGCCAGCGCCTTTCCAGGGCCGTACTGGGGAGTAGGAGAGAGTCATGGCTAGGGCTCAGGCTTACTGCCCTCCTTCCTCCCACTCTCAAATCATTTATTGCCCTCACCACCAGAGGCATCTTGTGAGGACCTTTTGGTGGAGGGGACATCCTTGTCCCCAGCCATAGCACAGCCCACACAATGCAGGGGAACACTTGCTCCTGCAGCTGCTGCAGCCATTCTCACCTGCCACAAACCAGAAGCACTGAGTCTTAGCAGTGACGCCAGCAGGGGGAAAAAAAAAAAAGGCATAAAATAATTCTGAGAGGTTTCTGCCTCTGCCTGTGATTTGGCCACACTGAGCAGGCGGCACACGCAGCCTCACACCCAATGAGCAGCTTCCGCTGCACCTCACTTCCTTCTGCTCTGAGGAACCGGCTCCTACCCACTGCCTCCCAGGAAGGACAAATTACCAGCACCAACGACCTTGGAAATCCACCAGATCCACACCCCCCCCTCCACTAGATCCTCTACCTGGCCTCGCCTCTGAAGATTGAAGCGTTCCTGTAATTGAAAGCTTTCAAACTAAGCAGCACAATTCCCATCAGGGGAGAAGCACAGAAGCTGCTGCCATGAGCAAACGCCTTCCAGCCTGCAGTTTGTTCCGTCAGGACATCAGACATCACCCAGAGACAGCATATTACAAACCATGCAGAGCTTCTAATAGGGTTTTTGAACAACTTCTGAGTGGAGAACTCACCACCCTGCTCAGCCAAAGTCCAGCTCAGTGGAGCCCTGCAAGCAACCGGGGCAGTCTGCAGTCCCACCCCCTCCCCCAAAGTAAACATCATCACAGAACCTCCATGGAAACAAAACCGGAACCATTCAGGAGTCAAACATGAGGAGCGGCACAGATAGGAGGGACTGCTCTGTGACCACAGTCTGTCAAACAGAGGAACCAGCATCATCTCTCAGCTTTGCGTGCTGCACCGCGAGAGGCGACACGTCGATCCCCAGCTCCCAGCCCCATCTGCGCCACCACCTCTCCAGCCCCCACCAAGTCACGACACACAGAGATTACGTTCCCCCGCAGCGCAAGTGCTCCCCTTGGCTCTCCTCTTGCAAAGGGAAGGAAATACCATTTACAACAAACTTTGTGCCAAGGATCAGTAAGTGGTTTCAAGCTGACCTCAGCCTCCACCGGTTACTCATGCAAGGCGTATGCAAAACTGCATCCAAAAGACATATGTTTGCCAACGCGAACAATCTGACTCACTTGATCCTGCTCACCACAGTGCAAAAGTCGTCGACCCTCAGGATGGCTCGTTTGACTCCAAAGAACACCTGTTCAGCTGCAGCTGAACTCTTTTGGGGCATGGCGCAACTGGACATCCCTCCCAAGCCCAAAACGCAACCACACACGTACAGCACGAATGAACCGTGGCTCTGCCCAGCACTGGGACATGCCAAGGAAGGAGCTACATTACCTCGGCAGGTGTGGGGAGCCGGCTGGCGGTGCCCACAATCTGGTGGTACAGCCCTGGCTCACCATTCCTTATGGTGCCCTGGCGGCTCCCCAAGGGGCTGGAAGTGAAGGGCTTTTTACACATGAGATCACTCTGGCGAGAGTCCGTGGTGAGATAGACCTGGTGGTAGAAGCTGGGCGGCGTGAAGCCACCCCGCACGGCATCAATGTGGTGGAAGGGCCCTGGTGTCCTGTACGTGGTACTCCTGGAACTGTTGTACAGCTCCTTTGACTGCCTCCACTTGTAGCACTTGCAGATGCCCACAGACAACATGGTGATGAAGAAGGCTGCTGACACCAAAATCACAGCCAGGATGAGATAGAAAGTCACATGTCTCCTGGGATCATTGGCAGGTGCCACATCAGTGAGGTCAGTGAGCACCTCCTTGACCATCTCGGCCACAGAGATGGAGATAGTGGCACTAGTGGACAGCACAGGCTCCCCGTGGTCTTTCAGCAGGATGACTAAGGTGTGCTCAGGAGCGTCATCCTCGCGGAGCTGGCGGGCTGTGAAGATCTCCCCACTGTGCAGCCCAACCGAGAAGAGGCTAGGGTCAGTGGCCTGCAACAGGGTATAGGAGATCCAGGCATTGTACCCTGCGTCTGCATCCACCGCCACCACCTTGGTGACCATGTGCCCAGCAGGAGTGCCCGGTGCCACCACATCAGTGTAGGTGGCGGTGGTGTTGGGGTGAGGGTACAGCACCGTCGGGGCATTGTCATTGAGGTCAGTGACAAACACACTGACTGAGACATTGGTGGCCAAAGGCGGAAAGCCACCGTCCTGGACCTGCACCATCATGCTGAACTCCACCTGGTCCTCATGGTCTAGGGAGGTGAGCAGGTAGAGGGTGCCATTCTCCCGGTTGATGGAGAAGAGGTGGCCAAAAGTGGGGTCACCCTGCAAAATGGTATAGGAGAGGTGGGCATTGCGCCCGAGGTCCGGATCTGTGGCACTCACATTAAGGATGGGGATGCCGGGCATGTTGTTCTCCAGAACATAGACATCGTAGGAGTCCTGGGACAGCTTGGGCGCATTGTCATTGACATCTGACACCTGCACCAGGATGTGTTTTACTGCAGACAAGGCTGGTGAGCCGGAGTCCCTGGCTGTGATGGTGATGTTATACTCTGCTGCCTTTTCCCGGTCCAGAGCTCCTTCTGTTTTCAATGTGTAGTAATTTTTGAGGGAGGAGCTGAGCATGAACGGGATCCCAGGAGAAATAAAACAGTTCACCAGGCCGTTGTCATGGGAGTCCAAGTCTGTTACACTCAGCAGAGCTATGACCGTCCCTGGGGCTGCATCTTCAGGCACCGGGCTGTACACAGACGTCACTGTCACCTCCGGAGAATTGTCATTCACATCCACGACTTCCACCAGCACTTTGCAATGAGCCACACCAGGAACGGCTCCCTTGTCTTTAGCCTGTAAGTAAATCTCGTACAGCTTCTTTTCCTCATAGTCCAGCTGTCCCTTGACCCTCAACTCCCCTGTGGCTGAGTCCAGAGCAAAGAGTTCTCGTACCTTGGCGGGGGTGTGGCTGCTGAAGGAGTAGACGATGTCTCCATTGGGCCCATCATCCAGATCGTAGGCACTGATCCTGGCGACCAGAGTACCGCTGGGCGTGTTCTCCCTCACACTCGCCTTATAGGTGGACTGGTTGAAGACCGGGGCGTTATCGTTGGCATCTACAACGTCAATGCGGATCTGCACGTGGGCCGACCGTGGCGGGCTGCCTCCATCCAGCGCAGTCAAGACCAAATTCAGCTCTCTTTGCTCCTCCCTGTCCAGTTCCTTCTCTAGCACCAGTTCCGCGTACTTGCTACCATCCACCCTCGTCTGCACGTCGAGCGCAAAGTTCGGGTTGGCGTTGAGCTGGTAGGTCTGCAAAGAGTTAATTCCCACATCGGGGTCTTGCGCGCTCTCTAGCGGGAAGCGCGCTCCGGCAGCCACCGACTCACTGATTTCCAGCCTCGCCTGGCTGCTGGGAAAAACCGGGTCGTTGTCATTGATGTCCTGGATCTCTACGGTGCCACTGTACAGCTCGAGCGGGTTTTCCACCACGATCTCAAAGCTGAGGGAGCAGGGAGACAGCGCGCCGCACAGCTCCTCCCGGTCTATCCTCTCGTTCACCAGCAGCGCCCCGCTCGTCAGATCTACCCCGAAGTACTTCTTGTTGCCGCCGGACACCACCCGCAATCGGCGTCCCGGCAGCCGCCCGAGGTCCAGCGCCAGGTCGGCTACCACATTCCCCACCGAGGAGCCTCTCCGCGCCTCCTCGGGGATCGCATAGCGAATCGCGGCGGAAACCCAGTCGGAAACGCCGAACAAAAGCAAGAGGCTCAGTACCTGCCCCGTCGTCACCCCGCGGCTCCTTACAGCAACGCCGTTCATCGCACAGGACGGCCGCGCTCTCCGCTTCTCCCCCCCGCCCCGGCTAGAAACTCTCAGCTCGCCCCGTCATGCCGCTGCCCAGCGGCCCCGGGAAGCGGCGGCGGCGGCGGCGGGGAGCCGGGCATTGCTCGGCGGGCTCGGCGGTGACTCACTCCCAGAGCCTCTCTGAGACTGTCTGCGCCTCATCCCGGCTCCGAGCGGGGCCGGGCCGCCAGTTCCCCCCCGCTCCATCATTGGCCGACAGCGGCACACAGAGTCCCGTCCAATAACTGCACAGAGCGCAGGGCGCCGGAGCCCCGCCGCCGCCGAGCCCCGCCGGAGGGAGCGCGGCGACCTCGGCCCGAGGACAGGGGGCTCGAGCGGGCAGAAGCTGAAGGGAGAGCGCAGCCCTGCGAGAAGCCCCGCGACAAGAACAGCCGGGCAGGGGGAGCGCTGGCTGTGGCAGGGCAGATCGGGCACAGGGACTGCGTGTGCGGGCAGGAAGGTGTAAAAGTCGGCAGAGATACTGACGCCAAAAGGGGCGATACGGAGACGCGGAGTGTTTGGGGTGTGTGTCCCGGGAACACCTCGCTGCAACGAGGCAGCGGGAGTAAGAAGGGGAGGTGCAGAGGGCGGGAGGATGAGTGGGGAGGGTGGTCCGGGGTACCCAAGGTACCAGGGAGAGTCAGCACCGAAACGACCGCGCCAGCTCCCAGTGTCTCTCAGGACCTTCAGGATGCCGGTCCTCTCACCTAAATGTTTGGCCAGCTCTTTCCTGGGAGGAAGCCCCTTTTAAGGCGTAGCGACGTCGCCGCTCAGTGTGCCACCAAAGCAGCGTCGCCGGCAAAGCGACACTGATTTCGTGCTGCCGAGTTAGGAGCAGCTCCTCCGGCCGCAGCACAGAGTCTCGCCGCGGGGTGGCACCCGCCGCAGCATTTCCAGGAGCATCGCCCGTCCTGCGGGATCCCCACCGCCACCACTATCCCAGCGAAGCACATTCCCCGACAAACCGCATAAATTTCGGTGTAATACGCCCTCCTACTCTCGTCACCTCCCAGCCTGCTCCTCGGTACTTTTTTCCATCAGTCAGACTCAGGGAAATCACGCTCTGCCACCTGCGGTGCAGGTTCACCGGGTTGGGAACGGATCCCATTCCCGCGCTGCAACAGGTCACAGCCGGCAGTGCCTGGTCGAAAATCAGCCATTTCCTGCCTTTGAGTTGTTGTTGCTGTCATCAACAACTCGTGTTTCGAAGGGTTTTCCGACTTTTCACGCACGCATAAGGATAAAAGCACCGAAATTTCGGCGTTCGCCGTCTGTCACCCCCGTAACTGCTCGGCTGCCACGGGATAATGGAAAGGGGACGAGGAAACTTGACAAGGGAGCGCCAGAAACCCTGAAAAAATCCGGCTGTGACACAGCGTCCAGGTGGCATCCCACAGCCGAGACTGGTAAGGAAGGGATGGCGGCGATGTCCGGGAAAAACTGGACTGGAAATCAGCGCCCACGGGTCCATTCAGTTAGGGAGGCTCTCAAAGCCTTGCAGAACTGGCTCGGAAACTTTGCGGCGAGTTATTTGTTACCCCGCTAGTTGTGGTGGCTGAGCTCATTGTGTAGGGGCTGCAAACCACCCGCACCAGCGCATAACAACGACATCCGCCAGAGCGAGAGGAATCTCGACTCTGTCTGCGTGTCCTCGCCCCGCACAATCCTAAAAGCTGCCGTGAGCACATGGGATGCACCCAGAGACGCAGTTTCTCTGTGCTTACACGAAGACTCGGCAATATCGAAAGAGTGGGCGCAATCTGTCCTATCTACATGCTCAGCTATTTCCTTTTCTCCTGATTAATCGTTGCCAAAGGATAATCTTTATCAGCGCTATTTATCATTCTTTGATAATCTTTCTTAATATCACGCTATTTATCGCACCGGTTCACAGGATGTGTGTAGGGTTCACACTGGTAAAAAACAATGTTAGTCATCTAACGTTCCCAAAGCACCTCTTTTCTCACAGACAACCAAATCCCAATTTTCTTTCTTATATATAATCTAAACCTAAACCCAAGAATACCCACAGCTCTCCTCGACACAAATCTTGAAATAGTCTTCAGAGAGTTATTTTCTTTTTAATGAAGTCTGAATCCTTTTTCCAACCACTGTAAGCTCTGAATCCTTTCCTTCGACCACTGCCCAGTTCGTGTTTTTTCAAAACGTGGTTTACGGAACAATTTCTCCAACGTGGGGACCGTAGTTCTCAAGTCATTTCCCTTCCTGTGAGCGCACACACCACCCGTACCAGAGCACCTTGTCCCTTTAATCCCAGCAGTAGTGAGATGGCCAAGCAGCGGAGAGATGATTAGAAAAGAGGCCTCGGGATAGGCATGGAAGACAGAACATTTCCATCTACCATATTTCGATTAATCTGGAGACATTACGTCTCCTCCACCTTGATGGGAAGCCTGAATATTGCAGACGACGCTTCAGAGGGCCTGAAAGCATAGTTTGGAGGGAGAGGAGTGGAAAACTACGACAGCTAAGGGGGAAGACGCCTTCCCCTGCATCAGGAATTCCTTCGGGGACAGGTTCAAGCCAAATCCCAGCCTGAGCCGCTCACTTCGGCATTTTTCCCGACTCTGCTGAGGCTCCAGAGAAGCCAGTGGCAGCAGGGAAAAAAAGCTCCTTCTGATTGATTTTAGGCTAAACTACCACAGAGCTACACTGAAGCACCAGCTCCGGCTCTACAGACGGAGGGGAGAAGTTAAATTACGGGTGTACACAACACTTCATGTTAAAGAGGTTTAGAGCACTCAAGAAGTGAGCTTGCCAGAAAAGGAGAGAGCTACAGCGTGGCTGCCCCCACTGAGTAAACACACCGGGACAGATCACACGTAAGGATCCTGTACGGATCCTTATCACATGAAAGCGCCCAAATGTGGCTGAGACACTCAGTGGTCACTACACCAAGGCGAAAGGGTTGTCATAGGTTCGAACTTCACCACACTTTTCCGCCCGCTCCACCCCGAGTCCAACTCATCACTCCGGTTGGGTGAAACTCGCACCTGTCTGTCCTTCTCCAGGACAGACAGAAGTACTGACAGCATTGCGTCTCTCCTCGGGGAAAATCAGCAATTTGCGGATAAGAGTTGGCAGGTCAAAGGGATGAGTCAAGATCTCACATACACACATACACACACTCACATCCCCACGCCCCTGAGCTCTTGAGCAGCGCGCCGGGACGTTGCCGGTTGCCCACTGATCACCGACAGCAGAAGAGGGGGAAAAAATATTCCCACAAACCCACAGAGAGGGACTGTAGGACAGAAGCTCACCTGTGCCGAGCTCCCGGGGCTAGGAGGGTCCCTCCCGGAATGAGTGCCTGAGCCTGGGTCACCGGACAAGAGAAGAGCAGACAAGGCTGCCGCCCCTGGTCTCAGGAACGTGAAGTCCTTCTGCCCCGACTCGGAGGCTAAACACACCTCGTAGGAATAGGGCAAGGGCAGCGTGCTGCTGCAGTAGTTGTAGGGTGCTTTTGAGCCCAAAGTAGAATACAGTTCTTTATCAGAAGTTATAAAAATTGGAGGGCTCTTCGACAGTCGCCATTTAAAGAAAAAAACAAAAAGGACCGTGGAAACGAATAAAAAGGACACGACGGAGAGCGACACAACAAGAATGAGGTTCAGATCAGACGTCAGCTCAGACACAGCGTCTCTGTCGCTCAGCTCCGGCAGCGCCTCCTGCAAGCTCTCGGCCAGCACCACGTGCAGCGTGGCCGTGGCCGACAGCGCCGGCTGCCCGTGGTCCTTCACCACGGCCACCACGCGCTGCTTGGCCGCGTCCCGCTCGGACACGGCGCGCGCCGTGCGCACCTCGCCGCTCTGCAGCCCCACGCGGAACAGCGCCGGCTCCGACGCCTGCACCAGCTCGTACGACAGCCACGCGTTGCGCCCCGCGTCCGCGTCCACCGCCACCACCTTGGCCACCAGGTACCCGGCCTCCGCAGAACGAGGAACCACCTCGAACGGCTCCGCCGCCGCTCCGGCGGCATCTCTCGGGCCCGCCGCCGGCCAGAGCACCCTTGGCGCGTTGTCGTTGCGGTCCAGCACGAAGACGCGCACCGTGGCCGTGGAGCTGCGCGCCGGCGCGCCGCCGTCCTGCGCCCGCACCGCCACCGCGAACTCGCGGCACTGCTCGTAGTCCAAGGAGCGCTGCGCGTACAGCGCGCCGCTCCGCGCCTCCACCGACACCAGCGCCGCCGCGCCCGCCGCGCCCGCGCTGCCGCCCGCCAGCCAGTAGCTCACGCGCCCGTTCGCGCCCGCGTCCGCGTCCCGCGCCTGCACGCGCAGCACCAGCGCGCCCGCCGCGTTGTTCTCCGCCACGTACGCGCTGTACGACGCCTCCTCGAACACCGGCGCGTTGTCGTTCACGTCCGACACCTCCAGCAACACCTCCGTGCTGCTCGACAGTGCCGGCCTGCCCCGGTCCCGGGCCACCACCGTCACGCGATGCTCGGACGCCTCCTCGCGGTCCAGCGCGCTCGCCGTCACCACCTTGTACGAGCCGCCCGACGACGCCACGATCGACAGCGGCGCCTCGCCCGACAGCTCGCACGATACCTGACCGTTCTCGCTGGAATCCGGGTCGTCCACGTTCAGCACGGCCACCACGGCGCCTGCCGGCGCGTCCTCGGGCACCGGGTTCGACAGCGACAGAATGGCGATCTCGGGCGCGTTGTCGTTCACGTCCAGCACCTCCACCTCCACCTTGCAGTGCGACACCAGACCGCCTCCGTCCCTCGCCTCCACCAGCAACACGTAGCCGCGCGTGTCCTCAAAATCCAGCTCCTCCTGCAGACTGATCTTCCCGCTCTCGGCATCCACCACGAACTTCTGAAGCACTTTAGCCAGCGTTTTCCCGAAGCCGTAGGTGATGTGGGAGTTGGACCCGGCGTCTGCATCGGAGGCTGAGATGTTCAGCACGATCGATCCCGGAGGCGCGTCCTCGCGCAGGCTGACGCGGTACCGGTCCTGCGCGAACACGGGTGGGTTGTCGTTGGCGTCGGTGACGTTGATCCAGAGCTGGGCGGTGCCAGTCCGGGGCGGGTCTCCGCCATCCAGCGCCGTCAGCATCAGACGCAGGCTATTCTCGCTCTCACGATCCAGCGCACGTCGCAGCACTAGCTCCGCGAACTTGCTGCCGTCCTGGCTCTCCTTCACCTCCACCGCGAAGTACTCGTTCGTCTCCAGCTCGTAGCCCTGCAGTGAATTACTGCCCACGTCCACGTCCTCGGCCACATCCACGGCAAATCGGGCACCAGGAGGTGTAGATTCAATGATTTCGAAGTGGATGTTCTCCTTTAGAAAGCGCGGCGCGTTGTCATTCACATCCTCGATGTCCACTTCGACGCGGAAAACGTTCAGTGGGTTGTGCACCAGCGCCTC
>VZRR01007346.1:185381-219214 GCA_013398015.1 Oreocharis arfaki | reverse complement strand
TGTGTGTGCAGTGTCCGTGTGTATGCAGTGTTTCCATGTGTGTGCAGTGTCCGTGTGTGTGCAGTGTGTGTGCAGTGTCCCCGTGTGTGCAGTGCCCGTGTGTGTGCAGTGTCCCCGTGTGCCTCTGCCACCCAGGGTTGTCAGCAAGGTAATGAAATTAATCTACTCTTTGCATTTCAGCTGTGGCTTGGTGGTTGCCCAGGTCGGTTCACACACAGACACACAACACCCCTGCAGGAACTCATCTCCTTGGGACACTGGGGTTATAAGTTTTTAATCATGAACATGGCAAAAATATGGCAGACCCACGAAGAGTTTGTGTTGCCAAGTCTGTACCTTCTTTCTAAAAGTTCCAGCTCAACATTTTGCCCAGCCGAAGAATCAAGGAGGTGTTGACATCTCAGACCTGACCACATCTGCTACACCACAAAAAGAATTCCCTCCGAGCTCCTGGGGGTCCTTGGGGTGCTGTCCCCACGCTGCAGCCCACTCAGACCTTCCTGCTTACTTGAAATTGCTGGGTTTGGCATCAAAAGGAGGAAACGAACTGGAATGCTTTGATTTTCTCTTCTTGACTATGAATCACATTATACACTGAGCCATTTTTACAACATATCAGGCTGGGGGGTATTTTCCAAGTCCTATGACGAGAACAGCTTTAGAAAGCACACAAATGACGTCTCTGAAGATTGGCTGTGGAAAAAGCATGAACACGAAGTCATTCAGCACCCCTCAATGATAACACAGTGGTGATCAGAGCTCCTGAAGAGGCAGCAAATGGTGACTCTTTAATGACAAGCATAAATTCAATTTGATTGCTAGGAATAATTGAGTGTTACATCCCTCCACTCATTGCAGTGGATTTGAGGAAACCTAATTGAAAGGGACATGTGTTTTTCCCTGAGTACTCCCTCTGCAGTTGCTGATTAACCTCCCAGCTGCAGCATTTGAACGTGGTGCCAGCTCTGGGGGAGGACAGACACACTGACCCAGAGATGACAGAGCTCTTTGTCCGGGAGAGCTCACGGGATGTGGCACACCGGGCTCCAGGCACAGCAACAGAAGGAGGAAAGGCTGTGAGTTTGTGCTGAGCCTCATCTGCCCAGGAGAAAAGGTGTGCACTATTCCTGTCAGCCCAATGCATGATTTCATTTTGAAGATTTTTATCAGAGGTGTCACCAGCTGCTCCAGCTTCGTGTCCTCCCGTGAGGGGTTGTTGTTGATAGACCAGGCACTGCTGCTGAGTGCTGCTGCTGACCAGCAGCAATGGCAGCACCACCCCCACGCTGAGATGTCCCCATGTAACCCAGACATCCCAACGGGAATGTGCATCCTGGAACAGTTTCTAAAGGATCATAGAATCACAGAACTGTTACAGCAGGAAAAGATCCTTAAAATCACAGAGTACAACCATCAACCCAGCACCACCACCATGGTCACCACTAAACCATGTCCTTCAGTGCCACCCTCACACATTTTTTGAACAATTGCAGGGACAAGCACTCCACTTCTGCCCTGGGGAGCCTGTTCCAAGGCTTGAAAACCCTTTCCAAGAAGAAATTTTCCCTTCCTTCTAACCTAAACCTTCACTGGTGCAACTTGCCATTTCCTCTTGTCCTGTCCCTGTTCCCTGGCAGCAGAGCCCGACCCCCCCCCGGCTGCCCCCTCCTGTCAGGGAGTTGTGCAGAGCCACAAGGTCCCCCCTGAGCCTCCTTTTCTCCAGGCTGAGCCCCTTTCCCAGCTCCCTCAGCCCCTCCTGGGGCTCCAGAGCCTTCCCTGGCTCCGTTCCCTTCTCTGGACATGTTCCAGTGACTCAATGTCTTTCTTGTAGTGAGGAAAATACAGAAAAAATACAGAAAATCTATAGAAAAACTATGGAATAAGGCTATAGAAAACCTCCAGGTTTTTAGATGAGAGCCATGGGGACTAGAGATGGGCTGGAGTTGAGGAGAGCAGGCATGAACCACGTTAGGTTCCGTGCTGCTCTCCCTGGTCCTCTGCCTTATCCAGACACTTCTTCCTCCCCCTGATGTGCACACCCAAAAGCTTTTTCTGTTCAGCTGATGGCCAGAATCAAGGCCTGCTGGTGCTTGTTGCAATCTGCACTAACTTTGGGAGTATTCCCAAAGCCACCTGAGGGACTGATGCCTGCCTGGCACCTGCAAAGGTGGCTTGGGCAACCCTGGAGCTTAAAGCTGGGCAGTAACCACGGCCATGGCAAAGACAGTACCTTTAAATCACACCTGCATAGAGGGGGAGGAGAAGAAATCTCACTCAAGGTCGGAGAAATCACACCAGGGAGACTGAGGATAAGTGAGGATCACCAGCACTGCTCTCTCCCCTCTTTTCCCCTCCCCTCTGCGGCAGATTCCAGAGGAGAATTGGAGGCACAAAATTTAAAGATCGCAAGTTGAGATTAGACCAATTTAATGTAAACAGCAATGAGGTAACAAAAACAACAGTAACAGCAACAACAGTAATGACAGAGGGTATAAGAGAAGAAACAATTCACACGAAAATACTCCCCGGACAATAAACAATACCGGTGTCTCCCCCCGGCGTTTTCTTGCCTGGAAGGAACCCATTCTCCTTGGAAGAGCCTCCTTTCCCCCTCCCGCGGCAATGAGCTGAGGTGGTACAGAATAACCTCAGGGTCCTGACGGTGTCTCCTCCCGGCTACTGCAAAAATTAATCCTGTCCTGGACGGAACCAGCCCAGAGCTGGAGGACCGAGATCCTCTGCAAGAGCTGGAAGTGTTTAATGAGTCATTGAGCATGATGAGCTTATTCAGCACGACCCCTTCTTAGGGTACTCGGTTCTGCCATTTCTTTCATTGCTTCTGGCCCAGGAGAAAGATTCTGGTCCATTAACAAAGGACCCTTTGATCCCTACAAAGACCATTAAGGGACGGGATCATTTTTGCCAGCAGCATTTAGCTGCTTTGACAGGAATTTCTGCAGGTGTTGTGCAGAGACTCCCCCTGCCAGACACAGCGCTGCTGTGGAAATAAAATCCAGTGTTTTCTTGGGTAAACTTGGTGCCCAGCAGGGCAGAAAGGGGTAACTATAGGCCAGGTTTACCTCAATGTCTCTGTGCCCCTGCAGAGGATGGCTGGGCAAGAAACTCCTTCTGGAGCAGTCCTGAAATCTCCGTGCCTGAAGCAGAGCTGGCATTTATAAATAAGCCTTGAGCTCTTCAGAGGTGACAGTTTCTCTGCTTGGTAGGGAACATATCAGAAGAAAAATATTTGCCAAAAAATCAAGGTATCTTTCAGTAACCCTTGGAAATAAGTGACAATTTCAAAGAAGGTAAGGGCTGCCTCTTCCTCCACAAGACATTGCAGAAGAGCGAAAATCCCTTGTGCAGCACAAGGTTTTCCCTCAACTATGTATTGCCACTGGACTAAAATACAATTAAATTATGTCAGGCTTTGATGTATTCTTGTAAATGTGTCCTAATGTCAGTTTGTTACATTTCAGAGCACTTATTTTTCATCTAATTCATACAACTCCAAGCTGCAGTGGGTTGGTGTCTGATTCCTATCTTGGTGTTAGCTGAATCACCCTGAGCAGGTTTGCATTCCTGACAAGGGAGTGTCATTTCCACCCCTCGTTGAGATGAAAATGAACACAAGAAGGCCCCTGTGTAGAAAGAAAGGGGAAGACCAGGGGTTTGAAGTGGAACTTACACAAAGAAATCTAAATTGCTCCCTGAAAACCAAACTCCATCATCCTCATCTTTGTTACCCTTTAAAATAGCAAAACAATGACTCGGCAAGACTCGGTGAATATAAAACAATGATGATAGTGAGATAGTGAGAAACTTCTTTAAAAGCTTTTCAGCGTCATGGTCTGGAAGAACCTAATGGCTGTGGTCATTTGGACAGTGTTGGACAAGTGCTGGGCAATGCTCCAGGGTGGGATTGTTGGGGTGTCCTGCACAGCGACAGGAGTTGGACTTGATGATCCGGATGGGTCCCTTCCAACTCAGCCTATTCTATGATTCTATGATTTCCACGTGCTAAAGTCTGAAAAATTAAATCTGTAAAATTAAATGTAAATCTGTAAAGATGTAAATCTGTAGCAGTAAATTCTGGAAGTTTGAAGAGCTTGGGAAAATAAGAAAAGCAGATGAAAAACTGGCATAACAAAACATTGGAAATCAAATGGTAACTTCTTTGTGTGTTTTGCAGTGCCTATGCATTGTGTGAGCTAAAGCCAATATTCATTCCCATTTTCCAGTAATTACTGGATAGATCTTCTCCAATGGCAATGTTCACATCCCCAGTTGCAAATGTTATATTTTCTAAGCAGAAGACTTTTTCCTGCAATTCTCATCCTGAATTTTCCAGGCTTACAGTCTTCCATTGCTATTTCGAAAATAAGCAGCAAATGATGCGTCACCTTTTCTTTTAACTATGCAGCAACAGTTTCAAATATTTTGACATTTCCATAGTTTGGGGAATCATTGGTTACAAGTAAAATCATAGCCTTTATAATGAAATCATCATTTTGTCAATGGAAGAAATAATCAATACATTGCTGAGCACAAGGTTCTGCTGCCTCTGTCTCACACACACAGACATTTAGCTCCATAAACCTGCTGAAAATCCCTGAGCTGCGGGAAGCCTTGTTGGGAGCAACGCCAGCACTTCCCCACCTCCATCTCCTCCTCCCTGGTGCCAAAACCTACGTGAGGAAAACAAGCTGCAGATGCTTCTTAAGGAAACATCCAAGGTGTCTTCCTGACTGCCCTGGAGCCTTTCCAACAAAACCCAAGTGACAAATAATGTCCCCTGTGATGGAACCTGCCTGGCTGGTGACTTGCCGGGGGTAGTGAAGCCACATTCCTTGGTACAATTTGTCCTGCAGTTATGGATCTGTGTGTCCATGGCATGGCAGTGCAGAGGACTTGAAGTGAAAACTGGAATAGAAAGTGAAAAAAAAATTTTCTTAAAGGGACATCACATCAAGGGGTGAGATGTGAAGTGGTCTGAAGAGCTGAGTTATGGGTGTGAGTCAGTGCAGCTGAGACATCAGCCCCAGCCGGTTATTCACGGAGCATCTGTGGTGCCTGGATATGGGACAGCCAGGACTCAGTCCCAGTCATCCAGCAAGGGCATACATGAGACTGGTAAATGGGGTCATCTGCAAGTCCAGGTCATCGGGCAAGCTCATGGTGGTGATGCAGATCCAAGGCTGAGCCAGGGAGTCAGCGCTCAGGTCAGGGTTTGGCTCAGAGGGGCCCATGGCCAGGGGTGGGCATGGCTGTGACTCAGCTGTCGTGATTCAGTCTGGGCACAAGGGTCAGACCCCAGTTTGAAGGCAGCTCCCGAGGAAAGGGGTTCAGCCATTGTTGAAGGCTCCAGCTTTCTTCCCAACAGATTTCTTCAAGGTCATCATCCATGCTCTAGCCATGCTGGCCTAGGGAGCCAAACCTCTAGGAAGGAAGGGTGCCCAAGGCATTGACAGCTGCTTCCCCATGGTCTGTGGCCCTTTGGCCATATGTGCCTCTCTGTTTCTGTGCCTCTTCCACTGCAGGACGACACAACTGGGGCACAAATCCTGTGTGTCACTGGAGCCTGGCCCCAGTGAGACAGGACAGCTGGGAGCCTGTGTTTGCTCCAGCACGTCCTGGGATTAACTGAAGAAATTGCATAGATTGCCTGGAGGAAAGCTGGTCATCAAACTGGCTTCTATGCCAGTGCTCCTGAACAGAAAGTCACTAACATTTGGAATCTTGAAGTGGCCAAAGTGTCACAGCTGAACTCGTCTGGAAGCCAAACAGCAGCTCTGACAGTCCAAGGGGAGGGACACTCAGCTGCCCCATCTGGGCCTCACTACAAAATGGAAAAGTGGCATGAGACTCCCAGTTAATCAATTGCTCACTGCCAAATTCTTCCCCTGGATGCCCTGGTTATCACCACAGTGGTAACCACCCTGGTTATCACCACCTCCAGTCCTGACTCCAGCAGTGCTTTCACTTGTCCAAGGCTTTTTTTTCCTGCTCTTCCAGTGGTGGACATGTGGTGGACATGTGGTGGCAGAGAACATGAGCGTTAGAGACAGCAGCTGTCCTGGGAATTGAGTCCCACCGAGCCTTGTGAAGCCAAGCAGGAATTATTCACCCCCTTGTGCTGCAGTATCTGAGTGTCTGAGGGTGACATGTTTCAGTTAAAGCATCTGTGTCTTTCAGGTGGTTTTCAAAATGTGAGGACATACCTTGCACACTTCAGTTCCCATTGCTTTCCTTCACCAAAGATTCATCCTCCTGCTTTTGACTGAAACCCATTGTCCATTTACAAAAGGATCTGCTGTGAATTTCTCATTGAAGGATTTTTTCAAGCCCAGGTGTTTGGCAGAGAATCCAAGGAAATCTTACAAGCCCAGCATTGTGATCTCCCCAGTTTCCAGCAGCACAGCTGTCACTCATTTCCCACCTTGCACTCAGGGCTGGGACAAATGACCACAAGGTGATGACAGGCTCTAATTTGGGAATGCTTGTCTCCAGCACCTCCATAAGGACCCCAGGGAGCTTCTTATCCATGCCTTGAAACAGGTTGGCTGGAAAAGTAAAGGAAAATTAAGTGAACATTTGAAAGGAAAAACCTACAAGTGAGACACAAAAAGAAAAAAAGTGTGTTTAAATGCAGCTGTGTGTTCATAAAAATTGGAGGGTGTTGTCAGCACCCCACAACCATCACACAGAGAGTCAGCATGTGCAGGGCACTGTCAAGGGAGCAGAAATTCCACTCTGTGGAGGGTTGTCCCAGAGGCAGCTGGGGAAGAGAGTCAGAAGGATAAAGGGGTGAAAACTGATTGAGGTACAGGCGGTTTACACAGGTAAAGCAAAAGCTGCAGGTGCACGGCCAAGCCAGACAGTCGCTGCTCCCCACCACAGGCCGGTGCTCAGCATCCCCAGGAGAGCCGGGTCCATCCCATGGGGTGGGGACTGGGGTGCCAAACACCATCACTCCATCCCCCCTTCTCCCTCCTTCCCCAGCTCTACGTGCAGAGCATGGAGCTCTGTGGTCTGGGACATCCCTGGGGCAGTGGGGTCTCAGCTGTGCCCCCTCCCAGCTCCCTGTGCCCCCCAGCCCAACGCTGGCCATGGGAGCAGAGCAGAGCTGGGCTCTGTGCAGGCCCAGCCCAGCCCAGCCGAACCGTGGGGTGCTGCCAACCCTGCCTTGGGCACAAACCCCAGCACAGCAGCACCCGAGCTGCAGCTGCAGAAAGAGAACTCCAGCCCAGCCAAAGCCAGTGCACATACCCTGGGGTGACTGGTTTGGCCAGTGTGGGAGAGAGGACAAGAAGTTTGTTTGTTTGTGTGTGCGTTAACAGGAGTATGTTGACAAAGGTCAGGCTGATGGTGAAGCAAACACTTTCCTGTGTTTGCCCTACGGCTGGGAGAAGGGGTCTGGGCCAGATGAAAAAGCCATCAGCCCATCCCTTGAGGGCTGTGCAGAGTGGTCAGTGCCATGAAACACTCCACAGGGATCCTATGGACACTGATGTCTGTGGGTGAGCTTTTCCAGTGGGTTTCTGTGTTGTCACTGTGGCCAGATGTGCGAGCACATCTGCTTGCAGCAGCTGTCTGAGGGGGGAGGCCACGACACCCACAGAGCTCTGATGTTTTGTGATGGTGGCCCCTCGCTCTGCAGCCAGGACATTTTGCAGACTCACAAAGGCTCACACACCTCCTGTGTTGCCCTGGTTTTTCACTGCCTGCCTTGTTCGCATTAGCAGTGAAAAACTTTCTCATAAGTTGTAAGATAAACAATACCCATGTTTTTGTAACGAATCTTTTCTAAGCTGTACTTTTAGAATTGTTTTGCATTCCTTCTCCGGAGGCGGAGGAAGGTGATGGACTGAATTTATATCCTATCAATTTGGAGAGGCTTAACCTCTTCATCCAATTGTTGATTGTCTGTACATATGTATATAAGTGTGAAAATAAACGAGAGGCCAGGCTTTCTGCCCGTTGGCCCGAGACCTTGGCGTGTGTATGCAACCTGCGTCCATGCCTGATTGTTAGTGTCGATCCGCGACACTCCTGTACCATGGCCTCACCTCTCTGTCTTGCAGTGATGTCTTGTGGACACTTTCAGAGCTCAAAGACAGGCTGGAGCTCTTCCCAAGGGTCAGCATCAAAGGTTTGCACACCTGCAGCCCCTAAAGCAGAAGAGTCCAACAGCACATACAGAGGCTGCTGGCTCTGACACACCCCCACAGGTGACTTTGCCCTTCCAAGGGGAAGGACGCACCTTAGAAATGCAGGATTTCATTGCTGTACAGGTCTCCTCAGACAGGCCCACTGAGGTGCTGGCTCTCTGCACTGGGACCTGCTGGGTTACACGGGGCATTTCCGTGTGGATGATACCACAGAGCATGCCTGCATCCCCCTGCAGGTATCTGCCACCCTGTCTTGATAGTTCTCGTAGTCAGATGCCCATTCACAAGCCTCCTGCCCTCACTCTGACACATGAACATGCTCCAGAAGCATTTAGGAGCATCATGTCCTGCAGAGGCCTGGAGGGTTTATCACCAAGTTGTCAAAGCAAGGATGTGCCCTTTGCAAACAGACTGGGGAGGAAGAGCTGAGTCAGCTCCCACTCGTGTGCATCCAAATACCAAAATGGTTGTGAAACAACAACACTAGATAAACATTTTGATGGGAGCAAAGCTAAAGTGTTGGAGGTATTTGTCCCACCTAACTTGTGGTCATGTTTGCAGTCTGGGTCCTTTCCAGAGCCTGTGAGGAGAGAGACAGGCCCTATCCCTGCTGTGGGGTGGACTGGTGATGATGGACAGTGGTGCAAACACACCCTGTACTGCTGCCTTCAGAGCAGGCAGTTCTCACACTCCCCTTCTTCTGCCAGGGCAGTTTTAAGACACACAAAGCAACAGCACGGTGTGGACTTCAAAGCTGAGTCATTATGAGCTGGTAGGAAAGAAGATGGAACCTATTCCATGCCAAAAATATCAATGTTGCAGCAGCACCTCCTCCTCAAGCATCACGAGAAAGTGAGACATTTTTACATCTTCCAGCTAAGTGTGGTTTGCACCCAGTGCCCCCTCCAGAAGCTGATTTTACCTGGCTGTGCTTCAGGGGTTGAGGCTGCAGGAATGTCTCAGAGCTGGGGCCAGTGCTCCCTGCTCAGCTCTGCTCACCACTGGCTGTGGGTCCCTGTGCTCCTTCCAGCAGCTTTGGGTGGCAGAGCCAGCACGAGCACAGGGAGTTCAGATCAGCGTGGTGGCCTGCAGGATCTCTGATCCTCTCTGATACTCTCAACCTGAAAGGGTTAATAGGGTTCTTCAACCCTCAGGGAAGCAAGGGGACTAAAATGAACATGGAGCCAGTGCTGCTGAGACCAGTTCCAAGTCAGCAGGCAGCCCTGGGGTACCTGATGTGCCTATGGGGGGCCTGGGCTCACCTGTGAGGCAGCTGAACACAGGCTGGTTCAGGCTAACAGGGCCTCAGTGGCCTTCTCAGCATCTCCAGCCTCTGGAGGAAGGACCAAAGGCTGCCAGAGGCACTGGCTGCTGGTCAGACTCCTCAGGTGAGGAGCAAACCCACCTCCTACTGCCGTGGCAGGGGAGTCCCAGTAACTAGGAGAGAGGATGCCCTGAGACAAAGAGGACACAGCTCGGAGGTGAAGATCTGTCTGGCAAGGACATGGAGATGTCCTCTAAGGTTGGAATAGCCTGTGCATTTCCTCCCCTGCAGGTCTGCTCCCAGCTCACTTTCCCTGTGCTCTGCTCTGTGGACACAGCTCTCTGCCAGGCTTTTCGAACAGCCTGAACCTGTGTCCAGGAACAGCATCTGCTGTGTGGGCACGCCACTGGGAGCACCCTGGACACAACCCCTGGGAATGGTCTGTGGATTTACAGAGGGAAACACTGACCCACTGAGTGCAATAGCCCTGCCAGGACACCTCTGCCAGGGGCACATTCAGGAGCACAGGAGCAATCCTGGCTGGATCAAAAGGCTTCATTACCTGCACCATGGGCCAGGACTCAGCCTGGAAACAGCCATGGCCACAGAGGAGAGCACACCCACCTGAGCAAACAGGTGTGCTGGGGGATCCAAAGCCCCAGCGATGATTCCCCCACCCTGCAAGAACACGAGGATGTTGTTACCAACTCAAGGAAGGCTTTTCCTTGTGATAACCTGCCACCAGAGAGATGTGACGTGTGATTTGCCCTCCTGCACTGCTCCAGTACTGCAGCCTGCAGGATTTCCTTCGTTGTGTTTGTGTACTGACAGAGGCACAAACGAGGAAGAGACTCAGTGGCCTCAGTGACCTCTGAGCAGGTCACTGGGGGCAGTTGTAGCTGAATGGCTTTTGGGATGAGCAAAAAGAGTCCGAGGTGTAAAAGTCCCTTGTGAATTGCTGTCAGGAGTGTGAGGCTCAGATCCCAGGCAAGCACCTTGACATAAATCATAGACTATTTTGCAGAGTATAAACGGTGCAAGAAGAGCAAAGCTAAGAACCAGTACAGAGTGCCAGGCCTTCAGCAACTGTGCATGAGTGGGTCAGGCTTGGTTCTACCACTGCTGGATGAGGCCCTCAGTTCTGAAGCCACAGGAGAGAATATAAATGAACAGAAAGAAAACTAGATCTGAAATAAATGAGGTGAGAAGTGAATGAGTACATACAAGCAAACAGAGCAACCTTTGCTTTTCACATGCATGTGATACACAAAAATGTCTAAGAAGGGTGGAGGCTGGTGGGGGGTCCATTAACCAAGTAATTCAAGTAGAAGCAAAAAGGGAAGAGGGAGAGCAATGGAAAGTTTTGAAAGACAAGGAAACTGAACAGCAGCAGAGAGCAAGGGCCCTTCCTTTAAAAGCTGCCAAAAGGTGGTTGAACCCTGAAAGCAAACACAGACCCCCAGCAAAATGTAACTGAGGTGAATTCAGAGAGGAACTGAGGCTGGCTTTATCCAGGAACTTCTGCAGCTCAAAACCAAGGAGCACCAGGAAAATGTGAGACCCCAGGTGAGCCCTGTGGTTGCTCTTTATGTACTTGATGCCTTGCTGATCTGGATCCTGACGGCATCTGAAATCAGAAAAAAGAGAGAAGCATCAGCTGGGATCATACAAGTCATGGAAATGTGCAGGAGTGGTCAGACTCCACGGGCACAATCTCAGTGGCAGCATGGCCTTGCACCTGGGTAAGGTGGCACCTTATGGCTTCCCTCACTCCCAAACAGACTTCATAACGAAGATATCCCTCCTGAGAATCACCTACTGTCCCTCTCCCTCAATTCACCCCTCGGCCACAATCAGAGGGACTGGCTTTTCTCTTCCTTTGTCTTGCTTCTAATTTACTGAAGCTGACATTAATTTCACTCACACCAGCTCAATATAAATACAGTTCCACCAGCTGTGACGGGTTTGCTTTAGATTTACAACAAGGCAAAGGGTATCAGGATCTGGTTGTTTCCCTAATTGCTGTTTTTTTCCTTCTGCATTTTGAATTGTCTCTCACTGATTAAGAAAGAAGAGGAAAATCTTGTCATTCCATCTGGCCAAAATTAACCCAAACTCCAGCCCCCTCCAGTTTCCTCATTTTCAACCGGTGCTGGAGGAATGGACCTCTGCCCATGCTCCAAGAACACACCAGCTCTGCTGGGGAGCACAGGTCAGCTGAAAACTGGAAGCCCATTAATTGCATTTGCTGGGTGTGCATTCCTGGAGTGAACACCTCGCCTTTTCCTGGCAGCACAGTGTGGCAGCAGTGGTGCCCAGACCACTGCCCTGTCCAGAGCACGGGCCAAGGGACCTGGCACGAGGCCTGCCCAAGGACAGTGTGTAGTCCTGCCTCGTCTGCCCGCAGGAGTCGGTCCAAGGGGAATTTGGAGCTGAGGGAGAAGGGTTAATTGGCGAGTATCAGCCTTGGAGGTTCAGGTTATCCCGCACAGCACATCCACTCCTTGGATGCGGCTGAGGCACACCAAGCTCCCTGGCCACACAAGCCCCAGCTGGCCCTTTGGGCAGGCAGCACAGCCCGCTCTGCAGACCTTCACGGGGAGCACTTTGTCTCTTGCACACCCCTGTGCCACACCTGGCACTGACCTGTGCAGGGGGACAGCCTGGTACAAGCTCAAACATCAGCCTTGCTAAACTAAGCTCCTGCTCCCCCAGTTTGCTCCCTCCCCCACGAGGCTCTGAGAGCGTCTCCCTCCTCTCCCCGCTCCGAGGAGTGCGTTCCTGCAGATTGCTTTGTGGTAATTAGCACATCGGTGGGGCTGGGAGTGCAGAGCGGGAAGTGGAACAGGAGGAGAAGCTAACGAGGTCAGAAGACAGCATGTGGCATCCCCGCGAGGAGAGGGAAGAGGATTCAAAACCTGCTGCAATCAAAGATGCACCTGCCTGGGATGAATCCCCGGGGCCAGGAGAGCAAAAGGAGAGGGAGAGGATTTCATTCTGTAACATACGGCAGCAAGTCTTTCTCTCCCGTTTGTTTTGGAGACTAATTAGGTCACTGTTGCCCTTGTAGATTCAGCCTGGAAACCTGAGGTCTGCCTGCACTGCAGATTGCAGGGCCTGGCAGGCAGGAAGGGACAGGCTGGACTGCAGGATGGGGACAGCTGGTTCTGGGTCTGTATGGGGCTCCTGGCCCTTTGGTACTTGCTTGATTTAAGAGGTTTTCTACCCCCAGTAACATCCCTGCTCCCTCAGCCCCACACGGGCAGATTTACTGAGAGGCAAAACAGATCTGCCTTCAAACCCGCATTGCAGCCATTCACAAGGGTACCTAACGCTGCTGTTCACACCTCGCTGCCAGCCCCGTGGGAGCTCACAGCCTGCTTTAGCCACAGCTTTGTTCACCTGCTCCGTGTTTCTTTCACATCACAGATATTCTGAGAGAGTTCTTAGGGATCATGTCCAGAAACCTGAATTTTGGGAGAATTTTGCTTCTGTGTATGCTCTTGGTGGCAGAATGATGATCTGCACAATACAACATCGGATCAAGGAATGCAGCAAAACCAGGACAGGCCAGAAAGGATCTGCATGGAAGAGAGAGCAAAAAGATCCATCACCACTCACCACACTGATCCCAGGACTTTTGCAGAAAGAAAAAGATAAAATCAAGGTGTTACATATCCTGAACATGTTTCACAATTTTGTTTGACAGCAATATACAAACATAAACCCTAAATCCCTGTGTATGAAGGTATGAAGCAGCTGCAGAGGGAGAAAAAGAGGAAATTCTTTCTTATGGGGGTTATTATTGCCCAGAGAAGTTGCTGATGCCCCATCCCCAGAAGTGTCCAAGGCCAGGCTGGGCAGGGCTTGGACCAACTTGGTCCAGTGGAAGGAATGAGCTTTAAAGTCCCTTCCAACCCAAAGCACTCTGTGATTCTATGACTTCATTACACACCACAATGAAATCCTTCCTGGCTCCTCTGGAGCACAGTGGAGAGGAGCAGAACTGGTCCATCACAGCTTTGATACAAACATGTTGGTTCTTAGGTCCATAACAGCATTAAATTAACATGTTGGGATGGCAGCAGCTCCCAGATCTGTGCAGGGGAGAGTCAGGTTCAGGACAGGCAGGCAGCTCCCAGCAGTCCCATTCAGAAGGGCATTCAACCAGGAGGTGACAACCCCTTGGGCAAGTGCAGCACAGCCGCGCTTCATGGGGGAAAAGGAACTGAATGCTGATACCTCGCAGCTAAATCACCACAGGGATTGAACCCTGCTCACCTCTCTCCTCTCTGTACCACTCTTGCACACACATGTGCATACGTGCACACACCCCCATCCTCTCCTCCCATTTCAGCAGGTGCTGGTAAAGCCTTGTGGCACCTGACAGGCCCTGTGTGACACCTGTTCCTGTGTCCTTCAGCACCGCCCATGCTCCGTTTGGGCTGTGCTGTCATTACCTCCTGCATTATCAGCTCAGCCTCTCTGGCCTCCCAGCTGGGCACTGAGGGAGGTTGGTTCCTGCAGGAGGCTCACCCTGGGCCTGCCCACAGCAACTCCATGCAAAAGACTTCCTGGGAAGCCAGCAGCATCCCTTTGACTTTTCCAGATCAAAGGTGCTTGCTCTGGAAACCAGAAGCAAGTTTTCTTCCCAGCCAGCTTGGCTGGTTGGTTGTTGGTGAAAAGCACAGCCCAGGTGCTGGCAAAACCTGCAGGGTCCAGGCAGGAGCCCTTTGGCTCCCCCCAGCCGGGTTGGCTCAGCCTCTGGGCAGGTAAGGGCTGTTTGGGCAGCAGTGCATGTCCCCTTGTCATCACTGTCACCCTGAAGTGATGGCAGGTGGCATCATAACGCAAGGCCTTCTCTGCCATCCCTCTCCTCCAGGGCAATTTCCTGCACACTTCTGCTCCTCTCTTTCTGCCACGCTGCACATCACCCCAGGGATGATGGCACCAGCAACTCACTGCTTCCATGTAAGGGGAGTGAGGGAAGGCAGGACTTCCCATTCACTGGCGAGGCCTTTCTTCACTGGGCTCTTAATTTTTACTCCCTTTCTCTCTGAACTTTTGAATCCTGAATCCCTCCTCTTTGGCTGACAGTGGGGACTGGTGAAGGGAAGGCAGATTCCTCCCTCGCCACCTTACTGCCCTGCCCTGACATGCAGGACAGCCCTGAGACTCAGCTCCTGGGTGAGGAGAATGTCCCTGCTTGGGGCAGGATGCCTGTGGGAAAGGTCTTGCTCATATGGTTCTGGAGAACACAGACTTTGCTGGTGTCTCACATTTCCAGGAGCTTTAACAAGGAATCTTATACACTCCTGGCCCAGGCCATGCCCTCAATCTTGTGTTCCAGGTGCCAGTAACAGTTGGGTCACCCTGTCCCAGGAGGTGTCACACTCTGCAGAGCTCAGTGACTTCTGTGCCAGACTCACTCCTGTATTTAGCTGTGCCATGGCTGAGGACAGGGATGGAAGGGAACAACACATCAAGAACGACAAAAATCACCTTCTGCAGCTGGGAGCCCAGGTCTCCTCTGTGCTGCTGCTGTGTGGAGTTCACTCCTCCATGACTGCTGCCCTCTGCCAGGGCAGCTGAGGTGGGATTTCCAGGGATAGTTCATATCTCCAGGTAAACAGACACACATGGTGGGGGCAAACCAGAGTAGTTGTTGAAATGAAGCTATTACCAAGCTCCCTGGAGCACTGCCTGGCACAGCGAGCCTGAGGGAGGGGGAGGCTCTTTGCCATCCCTGGTGGGTTCAAGCTCATGTGCTCACACAGGGCCCATCTCATGTGCACCCTCCTGCCCGGTCCAGGGCTTGGGCTGAGATCCAACCCTCCCAGCTAACTACATCTCCATTTCACAAGCCCTGAAACCCCTCCAGGGCACAGACTCGGGACTCCAATACAGTTGTTTCAAATCTCATCCACTCAGCCATGCTGCTTTTCTTCTGGTGATGGTTTGTTTAGCCTGTCCCTAGCAAGTGACCCATGAGGAGCCTGGCAGTGTTTATGCTACCGCTGATTAGCAAATAGCCGTGTGACCCGCTGGGAAAATCCCAGTCAAGTCCTTGTCTAGCTGCTGACCCATGTAAACACCAGGAATTACTCCTGCGGCTGCAGTGATACAGGTCTGGGGTCAGGGGATTAAGCTACAGGGAGCGAGTGCTGCTTTGCTGCTCAGTGACAGCATCTGCACAGAGGTTTGGTGCCTCACACTGACAGGCACCACCTTCCCCACTCTGCCTAACTCAGCTCTCCCGAGCTCGGGAGACAAGCCCAGAGCACCCAGCTGTTTGATCTGTTCTCCTCATGGGTCTGGGAAACCAGCAAGGGGTGCAAAGAAAACAAAAAGAGGTCAGAGAAGAAGCAGAGAGAGAAAACAAACACAAAGGAATGAGGGTCTCTAGATGCCAGGCGTGGGACATCACTGCTTTTCATAGATGCCACTTTGAAAGTAATCCAAAGGGAAGAGGGCATTTCCCACCCCCAGTGCCTGTCACTAGATCAGGAGTGAGTACGGTGGGGTCACTGGGGCAGAGAGACAGTGCAAAAGCAGCCCGAGCTGGTGTGATGGACTCTGTGTGACAATCCTGCTGTCCCTGCACAGCTGAGGCCACAAATGCTGACTCCACTCAGGGTTTCTGCTCAGGTCTCTTGAACACTTACTTCCAACAAGCTTTCAGCCATGCCTCTGGCTGTGCCTTCCACCCTTTGCATGCTTGGAAGCAATTATTCCAGCCAAGTGGCATTCGTGGTTATTCACAGAGCCCAGGCAAATACTGGAGCTGCACATGTGAACCGACAGCTCTCAGAGGGGATGCTGCACCAGGGACACAAAAAGAAAGAGCCTCTGCTCCTTCTGCTCCTCCTGTGCCTGCTCCAGCTATTCCACAAGGAAGGCACAGAAGGAAGGAGAGCAGTTCCTCTGATGTTTGCCAGCAGAAGGGTGAACAGGCACGCGAAGGGCCAGGGTGAGCCAAACTCCAGGGATACAGACCAGGAGGAAAGGGACAGCAAGTAAAGCCCTGAGCCCTGTCTGGACTGATGGCAGGGGTACACGCTTGGATCCATTGGATCTTTGTTGGATCCAGTGAGGCTGTGGTGTCCCTTCTGGGCTCCATCCCTTTGTCCAGAGGGTGATAGTGTCTGGTGCCTCATGCAGAGACAGTTTAGTAATGCTGAACTTTAACCTACCCAGGAGAGGTGACAGCATGGTTTATGCTCATCTGTATTTCCGGGGTTACATCAAATGGGAGAAAGGAACAAAAAACATGGGCTTATCAGCTGAAATTCATGTTTGCTGGAGAAATTTCCTCACTTCCACATGACTGTACCAGGAATTGCAGGAGAGCCAGCTGCCGTGACACAGCTGCTCCTGGCACAGTACCTCAGACAAAGAGGATGGATTACTGGGACCTGGGTGACATTAATAAAAGATAGTTGTCCTGAAACAGCAGCTTTGTCTCTATCTCCAGGCTCCATACAAAGAGAACCCTCCCTTCCCAGGCAATGTGTAACCACGTGTGTCCATAACAGGGCTGGGAACAGCACACACTGTCCTGTGCACCAGCCCCGGGTCCTGCTCGTGGTGGCTCTGCCACACACAAGTTGTGCTGTCCTGGGTCCTTTGCCTTCTCACTTGAACTTCCCACCCCTCCCCATATCCAGGGGATAATTAATAACACATGTTTTCCTTCATCTTCATTGTAAACTGATAACCCACCAGTGTCTCTTACAGTGGAAACCCATCCTTCCCCTGCCCCAGGGGCTTATCTGATACCTGCTGCTCACCTTGGCTCAGCACAGGACCTGCCAGCAGGACTATTCAAGGAGACGGTTTCCTGGTTTTTGCTGATCTGGGTCACTCATAAATTTAAATTTGAGTTAAAAGCTGTCAGCTGTTCCGCCTGATAAATACATGCACATGGGTTATGTTTCAGTTCAAGAGAAAGTAGCAATTTCTTTGACTAAAAGTTGCTTGGAAAAACTGTGGCTCATAGAAATTAGTCTTGCAACACTCCCAGCTTGGAGACCTGCTTTCTGCCCTGGTATCGCATCGCTTTGTTATTCACCTCAGCACTCCGGAGTTAATTGCAGAGCTCACACTTTCTCTTGGCTCGTTCACTTCCTGCTGTTTCATGATTCATTACTTGTAAATGAGTCCCTGCGGTTCCCACAAAGCTGATTCCCAGCCTCACAAAACCCTCAGATCTGTGCTTTGGCTGAGCTATCGCCGTTCACGCCTGTGCCTGCTACTGGGGAAGCTGTCGCCGAGTTACAGGTACTAGCTGCCATTTGAAGAATTGTTTCATCTTCTTGAAAAAAAGACCTTTTTTTTGGAGGTCCCAAAGTTTCTGTTGACTTTGGGGCTGTGAAGTGAGCTCCCTGCTGGGCAACAGCTCCAGGGCAGAGCCTCTCGTCAGCTCCTGACAGGGAGATGGAAATAAGAAATACAGACAGAGTGCAATTGCACTTCACCATGGTCCCTGTATCAGTCTGCTCGTGTCTAGTATGGATCCTGGCCCACAACTGTTCCCACTAACCAAAACACCAAAACACCACCAGTGCTCAGGGACAACCTGATCCTGTCTCTGGGAAGAGGAATTTAAGCATCACCTCTGAACTAGAGCAGTGACTGTTGTCACCTGAGATGGACAGACAAAAGCCAACCCAGACAAGAAAAATGGATTTTGTTGGAGATTGCAGCAAACCCTCAAACTTCAGGGTGCTTCTCCTGGAACAGATGAAGCACCTGCTCCAGTGCGTATTGTGAGCTCCTGTCACCCAGGACAGCAGAGCAGGCTGAGATGGGTGGGCCACTAAGAACTGGCTTCTTCTGACCAGTCACCACGCTCTGAGATGGAAAAGCCTCACCAGGATTTGTGTGACTTACCCACAGCAGGACAGGCACAGCCTCCTCCATGTGCCCCAAACTGAACTCCTGTCTTGGAGACCCCTGTGGGGGTGGGCAGGTCCCTGAACACTGCAGCTCCTGGTCTCTAGGGCTCCATCAATCCCAGGATCCAGTCCAGGACCTGACTCTTTTTGTTGCTCCCTGGCAGCTCCCTTGCTACGGCAAGGGCTGCAACCAGGGAGAACCCTTCCATCTATCAGAAACCTTCCATCTGTCCCAGTGGCTGGTGCACTCTTCCCCTCACAATACCAGAGTTTAAATTTCTGGAGAATCACAGAATCATGGACTGGTTTGGGTTGGAAGGGACCTTAAAGCTCATCTCACTCCAACCCCCTGACACCTTCCGCTATCCCAGGTTGCTCCAAGCCCCGTCCAGCCTGGCCTCGGACACTTCCAGGGATCCAGGGGCAGCCACAGCTTCTCTGGGCACCCTCTGCCGGGGCCTCACAGGGAAGAATTTCTCTCCAATATCCCTCTGTAATTGTGAAGCCATTCCCCTGCGTCCTGTCACTCCACGCCCGTGTCCAAAGTCCCTCTCTGTGAAGAATGAGGCAGTCAAGGTAAGGAGCACTCAATTTTTAACACTTCAGAGAGATGATACACACGACACAAACCAGCCCAAAGCAGGACTCCTTGGATTACCTTCCTGGGCCCATCTCAGACTTCACAGAGGTGAAGTTTGAGGCACAAATGCCAAGCAAATCACCTTGTGAAAGGTTCTCACAAGCAAATGGACTCCACAGAGAGCATGAGCACAAGGTGTGCCCAGCACTGGGAGGGCACCAGCCAGGCCAGCAAGGCACTGGGATATGAAGACAGGATGGCACTTGCCCAGGGAAGATGACAATTGAGCCATGGAAGTATTTAGGAAACAGCCAAGTCCTTCCAGAAGAGTATTTTCCATTTCAGGACAGGTATTCAGCAAGGCTGTTGGGTGTCTACAGCCCTCAGGACAGTCCTCATAGGTGGTGGTAGCTCACCCATGGACTCCCAGCATGGAGTCACTCAGCACAATGGCTGTACATGCAGACACTCACATGTTCCAGGCTTGCTACCTACACTTTTGTTAAAACTTGTCCAATTTGACTGTTCTCTGACTCCAGCCAGAGGCTCTGAGCTGCACCAGCACAAAGGCTGTAAGTGCTGACCTGCAGGAGAACAGCCATCCTGCCAGGGTGCCAACAGCCTCTGGTGTGTGCCATCACAGCTGCCTGCCATGGACGTGATTGCAGGGATATCAACGGGACCACAGGCCCCTGGGAGACCTCCTGGAAAGAAAAGGAGGAGGAATTTGTGTGTTCAACAGACAACAGTGCAAGGTTAAGAGTGACCTTTCCCAGCTGAGGGGCTAGGACGGCTCCCGAGTAATCACCAGCAATGGGTGAAGATAAAGGATCAGTCAGAAGCTTGCAACCCAACCTGGCAGTCATTTGGGGCATCTTCCCTCTTCCTGGGGGGACATTTTAAAACAACCTGCCTAACAGAGGGGAATGCACTGCTTTGATGGTGAATGCCGTGGAATAGATCACTGAAGCAATCCCTTCTCCTGGACTGATGGTGGGTGATGCAGCCCTTTGAGCTCACAGCCATGTCCTGTTCCTGGACAGACTGTTTCCCCCTCTGGAATGAGTTCCAGGCAGTAGGCTGGCATGGCAGGAATCTTCACCTCTGGACCCCTTCTCTTTTGTAGTCAGACAATGACAATGATTTCATTTTTGTTTCACTTTCCTCCTTGTCACGAACATTTCTTTTGTCTCCTTCTTCCTTTGCAAATGTTAATTTCCATCTTTGTCCCGGCTGTAGCTGTTTCAGTGCATTGTCTTTTGCCAACTGAAATGAAATCCTCCTCGATAGACAGATCTGAGAAAATTAACATCATGCTGCAATTTGGAACAAGCACAGCTGCAGCAGCTGCTCAGCTGAAGAGAAAGAGGCACAAGAACAACAGGAGTGTTGGTTTGAAAAGCACCTCCGACCCAGAAGAGCTTTGGGGCCATACTCTGCCTGTGTTCATGAGAGTGGCATTCCTTTATGATTCGAAGCCAGAAGAAATGCCTAGGGACAGAGCTGGGCAGGGTTTTACATTCCTGCTGGATTTGCATCAGCTGGGGCGAGAAGAGAACTGGGAACTATGGGCCAGCCTCCTGTCTATGCCAAGATAGGTCATGGAGCACATCCTCTTGGAGTCCTTATCCAAATGTGTGCAGGATGGGAAGTGACCACTGTGAGCTAGAACGGGTTTACCGAGGGCAAAGCATGCTCAGGCACCTTCACTGTCTTCACCTGCTACAGTGCAGGCTGGGCAAACCCGCACGTGGCGGGCTGGAAACTGGCCAGACCACTGCACTTAACAGCTCTTTGCACAGACTGACGACCGCTGGTGGCAGTGGCAAGTGCGCGCCCCCAGGGGGACAGCGGGGCTACCATCTTCAACACCTGCACTGTGACAGAGATCTCACCCCCTGCAAATGCACGATACAGAATCTGGGGTTGTGGCTGTTGTGTCGAACGAGATGGGATCAACCACTGAGACCTCGCAGTGAGTCGACAGAAACCTCACCTAGGGATAGCTGCAAACTTATGGGGCGGGATAATCCCATCCCTGAGCCCAGTGCAGACCCAGCTGGTGGAGCAGCAGCCTGGGAATGGTCTGGGTGTTGTGGTGGGCACGAGGTTTGGTGTGACCCCATATGCTGAACTCTCACTGCGGATAAGGGAACCATGGTGCCACCCTAGTGCAACACAGCCATTGCTCCAGAGCCCATGAACCAACCCTTGCCTCAGCACTGCTGAAGCCATGCCCGAAACGCTGCCCCTGCTGCCGGGCTGCCACGTGGAGAGGGGGGTGGGGAAACCAAAGAGGGGCCAGAAAAGGAGACCAAGGTGGTCATGTGCCACAGGAGAGGCCAAGGAGGCCAGGCTGCATTAGACCAGATGAAAGGGTAAGGGAGAACCTGATGGCATTGTGGGGACATCTGAATTGCAGTTACAAAAACAACAGAGCCAAAATCTTTTTGCTGGTGGCAGATGAGTGTGGTGAGGTTGCCCAGAGGAGCTGTGGCTGCCTCTGGATCCCTGGAAGTGCCCAAGGCCAGGTGGGAAGGTGTCCCAGCCTGTGGCAGGGAGTGGGGCTGGATGGGCTTTGCAGTCCCTGCCAACCGAAACCAGTCTGAGATACCACAATGTTACAAGGGGCAACAGGAAAAACACCAGGTGGTGTCCAGCTAAAATTGCTGAGGATCCATGGTTACAGGTGGAATGGACCCTGAGAAACTCATACTGTTGTAGGAGCACCTGGTTTCTGAAATCGTGTGGCTCACTGTGGATTCTCTGATGTCTCAGTAGGATTGTGAAACTTTTGCCATGGCTGGAGCATTCAGAGTGCTAGCCTGGATTCCCTGGCATGCCACCACTTGTCTCACTTCCTTTCAGAGAAAGAAAAATCCACTTAGTTTAACTTTTCAACTGAAGAAATGATAAGGTCACAGCCACGAGAGAAAGGCAATACTCTATTTAGGCAGAAGGGAGGCAATGACACAGAACCATCTATGAAAATGGGACAGGCCTGGGTGCTCTGACTTCTGACCAGCTGGATCCTGATATCCAGACCTGCCTGAGGAACAGCAATCTAGATCCCTGCCCCTGCTTGGAGCTGACCCTCCTAAAATTTACTGGTACTTGCCATTTTCTGGAGAGCATAAAACTGTTGACTGTGCATGGGAAGTTAGCTCTGATGAGTCTAGTCTCATCTACCCATGTCTTGGCTCTCTTGACAACAAATAACAGAAACATGGAAGAGAACAACAGTCCAGAGGCTGGTGGAAGTTGTGCTGTTGTGACATTCTTGATAAAGAGAAACTAATTGTTTATTATTTGGCAAGATAAAACATATGATGTCCGGAATTGCCAGGTTAAGGGTCTGGGCTTGTGGAAAAGGTCACAAATGTTTCTGCTACTTTTGCTCTGCTTCTATAAAACTGTTAGCCTGGTTTTCTGGAGAGATCAGGCTTGAGAAAGAGCTGCAACAGATCAGGCTGGCAACCAGTTTCTCCAGTTTAAGTACAGAATTGAAAGGAAATACCGCTTCTGTTGGATCTGAACTTGCCATAATTCAGTGGGATGTCTCTTATTGTCCACAATCACTGAGACAAAGATGCAGAACTTCATCTTGGAGAGCTGGTGAGAAGTTTGGTCTCACCCTCAGTAGCTCCAAGCCAAGTCCTATGTCACTCCGTTAGAAATCATAAAGGTTGAGGCTGATGATTCCATCACTCAAGCTGAAACTCGCAGCAAGAGCCCACAAATATTCTGTCAAGGTTTTAATTTCCATTTCTCACTTTCTGGAAGGCAAAATGTTTTGGATCATTCAGATTCATGCAGCTGGGGATGGTGTCTGAATCTGTGGCAAAAACAGCAAGACCTTTATGTTGCTGGAAGGACAGCACAGCTTTAGGTATGAAAAGCCTGTTAGCACTTTGACAAATGTACTCTCTACAAGGACATGAGATCTTTGTTAATGCTGACAAAACACCCCTGGGGTCAGCTTCATCTTAAACAGATGAGTTACCATGGCAGAGATCTGGTAAGTTCCGAGTGTCTGCTCCTTGTTTCCGGCTCCTTGGAGTACACTGTTAATAACTAAGAGATGACAAAAAAAAGGGAAAGCAAAGATTTAAAAATTGTTTCGAACAAAATTTTGTAGTTGTCTACAAAAGTCTAATAAAGGGAAAAAAGAGGGCTTACAAAAAGCTTGGAGAGAGACTTTGGGCAAGGGCCTGGAGGGACAGGGCACAGGGAATGGCTTCCCAGTGCCAGAGGGCAGGGATAGATGGGATATTGTGAAGGAATTCTTCCCTGAATTCCTGAATTCTTCCCAGTGCTGAGGCCCTGGCACAGGGTGCCCAGAGGAGCTGTGGCTGCCCCACCCCTGGAAGTGTCGGAGGCCAGGTTGGACAGGGCTTGGAGCAACCTGGGATAGTGGAAGGTATCAGAGGGTTGGAATGAGATGAGCTTTAAGGTCCCTTCCAACCTAAGCTGTTGTGTGATTCTGTGATTCTATGAGGACACAGAGCTGCCTCTGCCCCCTTGTCCCATGACTATCCCATTACCTTATTCCCATTCACACCAATTTGAATAAGACCAGAATGGGCCCCAAAGGGTATGAGATAATCCTGTAAAGTTTTTGGTTTAAAATGTTACAGTTCAGGAACTCAGATTTAACAGAAGTGCTGTTATTACCTTGCAGCTGCACTACATCTTACATCTCCAATGTGCACAAACGCACTGAACAGAGTGCGTTTCTCTCTGGGTATTGTATGATTTTGAGAACAAAAGCTGAACATCCTTCTAGACCACCAAGACAAATGCCAGAATCAGAGCTAATGAATAGCACAACCGGCTGCAGCTGCAGCACCAGGACACGAAGGAAAAAAGACTTTTCAGCACTTCTGCTTCCAAAGTGAACTTTCTCCCTGGAGCTGAGCAAAACAGCACTCAAAGAAAGGCTGGCAAAAAGGATAGTGATCCCTCAAGTTTCCAGCAGCCACCACTCCAGGGATTTTGGAGGAGGTTGATAGTACTTAGTTATTTACAGGACTGAGTCCAAACAGACTGGAAAGCTCCAACTCTGGGAAGCTGACTGATAATGTTGTGGTAACCAGCAGAATGCCTCAATTAATTCCTCAATTAAATCCTCAATTAACTTATCAGATGCAGGACAGGCTGAGCTGGACAAGGCAGTTGATGCCTCAGCAGAATCCTTTGCCAAGCTGGAAGGAATGTGGAAATCATTCAGGATTAAAATTCCTCTGGCCCATCCAGTTGCCCCTGTGCAAGCACAGCAGGACCGCAGCCCCAGGGTGATGGGAGGGACAAAAGCTCCCCTGATCTGCCCTCATGGCACATCCCCTCCTCACTGCTGGACTCTTGAGGCCATGCTCAGCCTTATGCTGGAGAGATCAAGAGGGAGAGAACAAATAAAAACGGCAAGTGCTTCCCCGTGGGGTGGATATTGCTGAGTTTACACTCCCAGTGCTCCCAGGGCCGTTCACTGCTCCCTCTCCTGAAACACAGGCAATGGATGGCACCCGTTTATACCTGCAAACAACCCAGGGGGGCTTGTGCAGAGCTTCCCTCTCTTCCTGACCCAGCTCCTCCCACTCCTGACTGAAAGAAATAAATCCTGTCCCCCCCCACTCAGCTCTGTCAGGGCTGTGTAACTTGCGCTGTCCCTGCCTGGTGTGGGACCTCAGCATGCAGGGACTGCCTCTCTCTTCACACCTTCAGCCCCTTTGAGCTCTTCATGCTTTGTGCCTTTCACAATGTTGGCCTCTTCTCGGCACGGCACGGATTGGGGTTTACAACCTGCTCACACCTCATAAGGTCCCGTCTGCGGGTGCAGGAATGTTCAACAAAACGAGCTGGAAGCTTTAGTTTGGCTGCAGCACAGCAGGAGAGAGCACTCAAACCCTTTGACTGCACTTGAGGGTTTCTTCTGTAATGACTCACTTTGTGCAAGGAAATGATATAAATTGAGGCAGGAATTTGTAGCACAAGTGTGTGAGAATTTCTTTATTGTCAGTTAAGCAAAAACTGTATAAAATTAGCTGTGAAGTGGCCTCTAAGTGAAAAACTCATCACATCTCCATCAGCCCAGCAGAAGTTGAGTGCAAATGGGTTTGTGTCAAGAATACAAATGGATTTATTTCAGGAGTTTTGATTAAATTAAATAGAAGTTCAAATTATCCTGCAATTGAATTAGCTGAATGTCACTGTATTTCTCACACATTTCATAAGATTTTAAAGAGCACTTACAGCAGGGTTTGGTGTCCTTAGGGCTGCATGAACTATGAGTGATTTGTCCATTCCCATGAAGTGCCTTTTGAGACATCTCATACTGGTTGTGTAACACTCCCACTACCAAGCAACAAAGCATGTATGCACTCAGAAAAGGATTGAAATCCCTCAAATTTTTGCCCCTTCAAAATTAGAAACTAAATGACACAGCAGGAGGGAGAGGCCACCTGCAGAATCAGGTTCAAAGTGTAGGACTCAAAAAAAATCATTGCAAGGGAGTAAAAGACCTTTCGGACTGTTGTGAATCCCAGTGCACATCCCTGCCCGGTGGAGCTGTCATGTCCCTTCAGGGTGGATACAGGGATGTCACTGGTGGTGACAGGCTGTTCTCAGGGGCTGTGCTGCTCAGTCATACCATGTATTGTACTATGCCTGCAGTGCACACACCCAAATGTTTTACTCAGGGTTTCACGTTTGATCTGGTGGCTCAAAGCCCATCTAGCTCCTGAAACAATCATCCCAGTTCTGCTGATACCTTGTTCCTGTTACCTGCTGCAGCCAGAGGCTGGTTGTTAGACACAAAGCTTTTTGTTGGATTTCTTTGACTTCGGACACTGACAAAAATGCTGCTGACCCCATGGTGTGCCCGTGGAACTGCCATCTCTCCTGTGGCACAGCAGACCTGTACATGGTTTGGGAAGAGCATGCGTTCAGCTGCCCTTTGAGGTTTCCTTGCCAGCTCAGCTTCACCTCTGTAGAAATCCATCCAGGGAACCCCCAGGGCATTCCTCCTCTCTCAGGGCCTTTTGTCAGCCTGCATTTCCTTCATCCTCTCTCTGGAGCCTTTGTGTCTTTCCGCCTCTCACCCAGCTTGCCAGGAAGAGACTCACAGGAGTGACACTGTGGGACCCCATCTTTCTCAGCCAGCAATGCTGGCCTGGAAACTCTTCTGCCTGCATATTTGCTCCATACTTCTCCAGCCCTCTGCTCATGCTGCTTTCCTCACACCAGTTCCTCTGTTTCCTTAGCACTTTGTCAGTGGGGCTCCTTCTGCCTGTGCTGAGCTCTGCTCTGCTGCTCTCAGGCTGAGGCCAGGTCCCACAGCTCCCACACATCACTGTGCTGGTGGCACACTCTCTCCTGCTGGTGATCACATATGCTCTGCTCCTAAAATGGAAGGATTCCACCTTTTTTACAAGTAAAAAAAAAACTGAGGGAAAGGGACACTTGGGTGAGAGTCTGTGTCAGCTGTTCTGTGCATGAGAGCGATCTTGTCAGATTTGTGTTGCGGAGTGAAACATGGAGATCTGTTCTCACCCCTTAACTCTGCCAGAAATCCCATGAGACCTCCAGCAAAACACTGAGTGCCTTCATCCCTAGATCATAGAACTATAGAACCATGGAATAGTTTGGATAGAAAGGGACTTTAAAGCTCATCCAGCTCCACCCTCTGCCATGGGCAGGGACACTTCCCACTAGCCCAGGTGGCTCCAAGCCCCGTCCAGCCTGGCCTTGGACACTTCCAGGGATCCAGGGGCAGCCACAGCTTCTCTGGGCACCCTGTGCCAGGGCCTCCCCACCCTCACAGGGAAGAATTTATTCCTGTTACCTCATTTAACCCTTCCCTCTGTCAGTTGAAAACCATTCCCCTTTTCCTGTAACTATCTGCCTGTATAAAAGGTCCTCCTCCCTCTTTTTTCAAAGAGGCACCTGCAAACCTGTGGGAGAACTCAACATTCTCCCAGAGCTTCCTGGCTGATCCTAGTCCCTAAAATGTACTTCTTGCACCCTGGCACCTGTTTGCGGCTCCGAACCTTCCCCTGTAGTGTTAGGAAAAAGCAGCTCCCTTATGCCTTGAATAGAGCTGAGTCCCACACTAAGGTGAGGCCATTCCCAAAGGAATGAAAAGACTCAGGTGTTCTCTGGTTATGCAGAAATCACCTCTGCTAACAGGCAAATGCTGAGGTGAAAGCAGAGTTCAATCATTACAATGCAAATATTGTCAGTACAGATTTAAAGACAGAAGAATGAAGCATTTGAGCAGAGCTTTAAATGAACTCCAGCTGGGCTGTTTCCTGTGGTGAGTGAGCTGATGGGACACTCACAGTCATGGCAGAGAAAGATTAGTTAAAAAAAAAATCCAGTCTTTGACACATCCAGAAAAGCATCCTGGATTAGGGACGGGTATGATTTCACATCCCCAAAGCTCCTCTGGCATTCTGGTGCTCCCTCATAGTGGTTTGCTATGACACACAAGTCTCCTATGGATGGTCCCCTGATTTTCTAGCCCTGGTGGCCTCTGTGTGTGACAATCTGGACTTGACCAGATGGTTCACAGCCCCTGTATGGGGAGAGGGCTCAGCTCTGTCCTGGACTTTGCCATACGGTATCTGAAAATGTCCCCTCTTGAATCAAGGCTGAGATGTGCTGGGAGCCAAAAAGGTGCTGGGGGAACAGTGACCCTTATGTGTACTGTAATTCAAGGAAAGGTATTACAGAGAATCACACTTGTTCTTTTCCCTGACTTTTCTGTTGAGGATATGAACCGTCTGGNGAGCCTCAGTTTACCCAGGTATGAGGGGGGCAGGGAGAGCACATGGGCAAATGGTTTCAGGGCACAGGGGTGGTACATGGGCGGTGTTGGGATACAGGAGCCAATAGGGAGAACTCGAGGAGTGGCCAGGACTAGGGGTAGGGGAAGGAGAGAGACCCCATGGAGAGGGCAGGAAGTGATCAGGAAGAGGGGCTACAGCGCCACACTCCCCTGTGTCTGTGCAGTGCCTCACCTCCTGCCCTGGGCCTGGCACACCTGGCTGCTGTTAAAGTAAACCTTGGCCACACTCTGTTTATGTATTGTACACAGCAAATAGTGAGGCCAAAACCTGCTTTGCCTCTTGGCACCTCAGTGCTTTGCTGAGTGTTCCTGCCCTGCAGAGCTCTTCAGGTTTGCTGAACCTGACCCTCCCTGGGTGACTGCACTATTTTTCAAAGCACCAAGACCCTGTTCTGTGCCTGGCAGTGACTTTCTTGCCCCCATGCAGGTCCCGTCACAGCAATTCTGCCCATTTACCAAATGCCCAGCCAGGCAACCTGTCCTGCACTTTATCACAACAGCAAGACACGTATGACTGACAAGGTCACAAGTATCAGGGATGGCTTGGGTTTGTTGGTAGAACCTACTGGCACACCCTGACATCCCAGGGTGAGGTCATCTCAACAGATGTTCCTGCAGATCTCTCACCTTGTCCTTTCAGCTCTCTGGACCAAGCTTCTCCTTGAACATCTGGTTCATGACCACAACCATGACTGAAAAGCAGCTCTGTGAGACAATTTTATGATGGCTCCTTGTTGCTTGTTGCTTGCTAGAAAGAAAGGGAACAATTAGTCTCCTTGGTCAATAAGAACAGAAGGTGTTACTTGACAGCAGATAAAATTTAAGACTTGAAAATACGAACACAACAGTCAGTGAATGAAGATTTGGGCACCAGAGAAACCCCACAGACGGTCAAGCTCACAGCATCAAAGAGGCAGGTGGACCCATGGAAATATGACAGGCTAAAAACATTAAAGGCAGGCAATTGAATGCAAAACCCAACCACCACGCTTCCTGTGGGTAGCATGTCTCTTTTCCCGACACCATTCTTTTTCTTGGATGCCTCACTACAAAGTCCTTGTCCCAGCTTTCCCTAGTCTCTACTAGAGGCACCTTACAGTCTGGAGGGCTCACAGACCTGGCATAGCACTGCAAATAGTTAGAAACCTAAATCTCATGGTTCATGTACCAGGGCCAGGCAGCTCTCCTGGGAGCAGAGGTAATTAAATTTTGTTCAGTCATGCAGGTAGAGAAGCAGCTCTTGATAATCCTGCCTCTTGTCCTTGCACGTCTTCGTAACACACTGTGTGGCAGCTGGCCTGGCTTCTCCAGAATGCATGAGCTGGAAATGCACTCCCACAGAGTGCTGGAGGAGCTGAGGACACTCCTTAGGCTTCAGATGGTCTGTGTGGTTTCTCTCCTCAGAAAAAAAGGTGTCATGGAATCACAGAATCACAGGATGGTTTGAGTTGGAAGGAACTCTAAAGGTCATCTTGTTCCAACCCTCATGGGCAGGGACACTTTCCCCTAGACCACGTTATCTCCTGGCAAAACCCCCACCAGCACAGTCCCCTCAGAGAACGAAACTTCATTTTAAAAAGGAAAACAGCTATTTCTACAGCTTCTCCACTCATCAAACATGCATGAGTCTTTCTGCAGACATGAAGGTCTGCACCCTCACCAGGCTGGCCAAAGAGTGACAGCAGCTCAACCAGCACCTGTCACCCCTTCAGCAGCAGCTGGCTCTGGCAGATCTCCGTTTGCTGCGTACAGGACATGCAGCTCTAATTGAAATGAGGGAACCAGGACAGTGCAGGCTCAGCCCCCCACCCTGGACAGTGCCATGAGTGGAGCTAAAGCCTCACCTCCCTGTGACTCCAAGTACAGAGGACACAATCCCCCAAGTCACCAGCAGAGTCAGTAATGAAACCAGAGAGCCCTGACATCCATTTCATTGTAGACAACAGAAGACTGTCCCCAAAAGGTCAGACTCCTTGACCCCATCTTACGCAGGAGAAACTGAGGCACAGAACTGTGACGACATGACCTCTCAGGGCTGAGGACCAAGAGCTGGTGTCAAGACCAAGAGCAAGTTCAGCACTCTGTCCAAGGCCAGCACTGGCTCCATCACACAGACTTGAAAGCTTTAATATCTATCACACACATCTTCTGCACCTGCAGAACTTTTTCTTCTCAGAACCCCCCCCCGCCCCCCCCTTTGGTGACATCCTGTCCCATTCTCATTCACAGTCCTCCGGCCAAAACATTCCCTTCCTAGCATGGATGAGCTCTGCAGCACATCAGTGGGTTCACTCCTTGCCTCCTAGGAAAAAGGCAGCTCTTCTCCATGAAGAAAAAAAAGTAGAGAGGAAGAGGCCTGAAGGTGAAACCCCCCTGCCTGAAAGAATCAAGAGCTATGAGGAAGGATCACAATTCTTCAGCCCCTGTGGGTTTGGGATGGCATTGCAGAGACTGATGCAGAGGGGTGCTGCCAAATGCCCCCTAACCCGCAGGGCACGTGTAGTGCTCCAGGATCTGCTCCTGAGAGCAGCTCCGAGGTCCCCACGGCTGTCACCACAGCCTGACTGCGTCCCTTTGTTACCGCACAAACTCTTTTATTGATCCATTCCACCATCTAGTGGAGATCTCTGAGAGGACACAGTGCAGCAAGGAGAGAAGGCAAGAGCTGCCACAGAACATAGAACCAGAACAAGAGCTGCCACAGAACATCTGAAGTTGGAAACGACTTCCAAGATCATCAAGTGCAACCTCTGCCTGAATTCCACCATGTCCACAAACCACATCATGAAGTGGCACAGTTACTCGTTTTTTGAACACTTCCAGGGATGGTATCTCCACCACTGCCCTGGGCATCCTGTGCCAATGCCTGATCACCCTTTCAGTGAAGAAATTTCCCCTAATATCCAGCCTGAACCTCCCCTGGCACAACTTGAGGCCATTTCCCCTTGTCGTGTCACTTGTTCCCTCAGCTGCTCCTCCTCAGACTTGTGCTCCAGAGCAGGGTACATGGGGTAACAGCTCTAGTTCCTATAATATTTTGTATCTTATTCAAGATCTGCACAGACCCTTTGGTTGCTCAGGGTAACAGATGTGTTTACTTTGCACTTAGATGAAAACTTGATCAAGTTCAGAGCACAAGTGTAGACTTGTAAAAGGATTTGAACATTCTGCACAAACCCTGAATAATCCTGTAAATGGAAGCCTCAAGGAGCCATACAGAAGGCTCACAGGGAACATCCTGCTGTGTGGAAGTGGGACTGGACAGTGCCTGACACTTGCCAGTGACTCCACATCACCCCTGTGAAGTTTATATTAATCATGAGGTGAAAGCCAGTGATCAGCACACAGTGGAAACCAAATGTAGAACAGCTTCCCCAGTGTGTTCCAAGGCCTGGCTGGCACTGGATCCTGGCTTCGACCCATGTGCTGGTGGGAGCTGGTTAGAAGAACCTAAAAATGAGGATTTTTACAGTCACCTCTATAGGAGGAAGTCCAGCATCCTGCCTCAGATAGTACACGCTTGCATTGCTGAGAAAGAACTTCTACCCCAAACCACTGAAGAAGCCTTTCAGAAGACATTTGGATCACAGCAGGAACTATTTCATCACCACTTCAGCAGTCACAGATTAAGAACTGAGGGTGAATCTGGAGCAGGGCAGAGGACAATCACCCTCATACCTTGATTTTTAGCTGTCTGCAATATTCTGTACTTAAAAATCAGCCAAGATGCTTTTCACAAGTACTCAGAGGCAGAAATGCCCAGGGCACTTTGGCAGCACATGAGATGCCCTACCTGAAGTTGTTCAAGGCCACGTTGTACAGGGCTTGGAGCAACCTGGGATAGTGGAAGGTGTCCTTGCCCATGGCAGGGGGTGGAACTGGATGAGCTTTAAGGTCCCTTCCCACTCAAACCATTCTGGGATTCTGTGATTCCAAGTGTCCAGTCTATCCTTGGTGATACCAAACTTGTCCTGCAAAGCCCTCTGCTGCTAACAAAGGATGGGGTCAGGGTGGATGGGGATGGTGGCAGGGATGTTCTCACCTACACTGCTGCCATCTGGGGCACGTGCAGGGCATTTGGAGTAGGCATCAGTCAGAAGAGCATGAGCTGACACCCACCCAACATGATATGAGACAGGTCTAAATGTAAATATCAGACACCTGTGACATTTAAGCAACACTGGTAACAATAAAGTGTTTTCTCTGCAGTGCTGCCCAGTGGTGGGGTGGCAGCCAGCCCACACAGCTGCCAGACCCCACGGCGTCTGCAAGCTCCTGGATATTCCATCACTGTCAGGAACACTCCAGTACCGGGCCATTTTTAGCCACTTCTTTCACTGGTCAGGAGTCACTGCCTGAAACTGGTATCTCAGTCTCAAAATCTTGTTGCAACGGGTCATACTGTCACCTTCAGGACGGACCATGCTAAGAGGAGGCTGTGAATGTCCTGACTGGAATAACTGCATATATACTGCACATATTATATAATTTATTATTATCACTGTCATTAATATTATATCCATGTAACATCACAATAAGTCTTTTCCTGTACAAATAAGCCTCTAAATTACAAGGAAGTTCAAGTGAGTGTTTGAGGATTCCAGTCTATCCATTCCTTGCATAATCCCAGTAACACATTAACATTCCCCAGAGCTATGCCAGTCCTCCCAGCAATGTTTTCCAGTTAATTTGTTTTGCTGTGAATCAAATCCTGTTAAATAATCAGAGCAGATCCATTTCATCTCATTTCACATTTCTGAAAGGAAAATATTCAGTCTGTATTTTACTGAGGGATGAGAACAAGGCACTGTGAGGGCAAAACTTACTGAGGGCAAAATTAAGGGTGAAACACACACCCACCCACACACCCACCCACACCTTCACCCACTTCTGCAAAAAGTTGATGTAATTTAAACTTGAGATATTTGTGATCTGACTTTTCTAGGTCACTGTTATTCCACACCATTGTATGGTCACAATAGCTCCCACTGAGTGCAGTTCTCTCCTGAGCACCATGGGATGTCCAACCCCTGAGGCCTTTAATGAGGCACTGAGAAAAGAATTTGTGTGCCCCAAAGTTAATGCTCATATGCAGGTTACACACTTCTCCCCAAGAATGGACTTCCCTTCAGCCACAAGACACGTGTCTTGTGCCCCACTCATGAAATGGGAAAAGCTGGGTTGTCTAAACCCAGTCCTGGGAGAGCTCAGCCTCCCTGTGCCTCATCACGATGCGCCACCAGGCAGCGACGGTGACAGCCCGAGCACACACAGCCCTTGCCTGTTGTCACCCATCTCACTGCCGCCAGGCCCATCACCACCATTCTGCAGAAAAGGTGCTGGAAATGGGTTTTTTTCCCACTTAGGAGCTACTTGCAGAACAGAAGAAAGCAAGAAGAGCCCTTCATAAAGGAACAACTCAGCATGGCCAGGCAATTCTCAAAGCAGATGCTTCCTCCAAGAAGGCAGCAGGCACCGCACTCCTGGGCACTCCCGTGCAGGGTCATCATGTGCCAGCAGCGAGGGGACAGCCCCAGCCCGCGGGAGAGCAAAGAGACATCTCTGCCCACACAGCTGTCAACAGCGAGGGGACCATGTCCATGGGGAAAGGTGCTGGCAGGACACATGGACACGGGAAAAGGAGACCAGCAGTGACAGAATGCAGATCGGGCACAGCTGAGGGAGCTGGGAAAGGGGCTCCGCCTGGAGCAAAGGAGGCTCAGGGGGGACCTTGTGGCTCTGCACAACTCCCTGACAGGAGGGGGCAGCCGGGGGGGTCGGGCTCTGCTGCCAGGGAACAGGGACAGGAGGAGAGGGAACGGCCTCAGGCTGGGCCAGGGGAGGTTCAGGGTGGATACTGGGAAATTTCTTCACTGAAAGGATTGTCGAGCCCTGGCACAGCTGCTCGGGGCAGTGGTGGAGTTCCCATCCCTGGAAGCGTTCAAGAAAGGTGTGGATGCGACTCTCGGGAACACGGCTTAGCGAGGACGGCGCACATACTGACCGCTCCCCCCCGCCGTGAGGCGCTGAGGCGGCCGGGGCGGGGCCGAGGGCGGGGCTATTCCTGGGCCCGGCC
>VZRR01007346.1:95037-185357 GCA_013398015.1 Oreocharis arfaki | reverse complement strand
ACACGGGCGGCGCGCCGCAGGTTCCGCGCGGCGGTGGCGGGAATTTCTGGCGGGAGGAGCGGGGAGGGGACCGGCCCTCAGCGACAGGGGGACAGCGGGACAGCGGGCACCGGCCCTCAGCCACGGGCGGGGGAACATCTTGGGGGTCGCTGTCAGGAATGTCAGGGCCCGGGGCGCGCGCGTCCTGCTCGCAGAGCCTGCGGTGAGGCGGTACCGGTGTCTGTCGCGTCCAGGCGCGGGGCAGATGAAGTACATCCTGGTCACGGGCGGGGTGATTTCGGGCATCGGCAAGGGGATCATCGCCAGCAGCATCGGCACCATCCTCAAGTCCTGCGGGCTGCATGTCACCTCCATCAAGATCGACCCCTACATCAACATCGACGCCGGCACCTTCTCCCCGTACGAGCACGGTGAGTGCCCCGCGGGCTCAGTATCGGGGTCTGCCGGGTGGCCGCGGGGCTGCCTTGGGTTGCAGTGAATCATCTCTGTTGTACGAGCCTTTGTGCCTGGTCCTGCCTGCGGCACCCGAAGGCTGAGCCTGCCAGCACTCCGGGCCTGCTGGTGGGGCTGCTGTGCCCCCAGCCCACTGCACAGATGTGCTCTGGTCTGTTCTTGCTGCTGCCTTGAGGAGTTCAGTTCTCAATGCACTGGTCCTCTCGGTTATACAAGCCTCTTAATTTTATTTGCTACTCTGAACTTGCTGTGGCAGTCAGGGAAGGTGTTTCCTCACTCTGAATTCTTTCACATGCTTGCCATGTGCGCTTGTGCCTGTTTCTATGTGTGCAGGGGAGGTGTTTGTGCTGGATGATGGAGGGGAAGTGGACCTGGACCTCGGGAACTATGAGCGCTTCCTCGATATCCGACTCACCAAAGACAACAACCTGACCACTGGGAAGATCTACCAGTATGTCATTAACAAGGAGAGGAAGGGAGATTATCTTGGCAAAACGGTCCAAGGTGATGCAAAACTTTTTCCTGGTGTTTAGAAATGCATTCTGTATTTCAGTCCTGGCTGGATGCTTTTGTCTTCGTTCTTCACTTGAGTCTCTGCACCATCCTGCTTGTGTTTGGACTGTGCTGGACTTGGGTCCAGCTGTCTAATGTAGCCAGTGATGAATGTGAACAGACTTCAGACCAATACACTTGGGGGTTGCCTGTTAGCTGGTTAAAATGGTTAATGCTTTTGTTAACTCGTGTCATTAGAAAACCCAAAAGATTTGTGGGTATCAGATCAGTCCCTTCCCTTTTTAACCGTTCTCCACATGGTTGACATTAGGACTTTTACAGACAGTTAAAAACAGACTAGCTCTCTCTGCTTAGAGCAAAGAACAGTTTGTGCTTGAATCTTTTAGCGTAAAGGAAATGTTGCTTACATGTGTTTAAATTGAGGCAGGGTTCCATTTCCTGCCAAGGCACTTGAAAATCACAGCCAAGAATAATCACTTAAAAAATGCATAGTTCTTTAAAGACACAAATTCCTGCTCAAGCCCTATGGGAAGCACTGGCTAGTGATTGTCAGTAATTTGCTCTGTAATGAGTTTAGGGGGAGAAACATGTTGGGGTGCTTTAACCCTTGCCTGGGTTTCTTTTCCAGTTGTTCCCCACATCACAGATGCCATACAGGAATGGGTAATGAGGCAGGCACGGATTCCTGTGGATGAAGATGGCGTTGAACCCCAAGTTTGTGTGATTGAGGTTTGTAACTTTTAAAAAGTAGATAGTTTTGTTTCTTGTGTGCAGTAAACTGATCTGTTTGCATATTTGGCATATTCCTTTACAGAATGTTCAACTTTGCATGTTATTGAATGGGTTAAAAATTCCCCTTGTTAGCTTCACTTACTCTATTCTTCTGAACTGCAACATGCAGCTGCCTCATGAGGAGCAGCCCCACAGGACCCCAGGGAACGGCTGGAGCTGGGCCAGGGCAGGCTCAGGCTGGAGAGCAGGGAAAGGTTCTTCCCCCAGAGGGTGCTGGGCACTGCCCAGGCTCCCCAGGGAATGGGCACGGCCCCGAGGCTGCCAGAGCTCCAGGAGCGTTTGGGCAGCGCTGCCAGGGATGCCCAGGGTGGGGGTGTTGGGGTGTCTGGGCAGGGCCAGGGGCTGGGCTGGATGATCCCTGGGGGTCCCTTCCAGTTCAGGATGTTCTATGAATTAACCTACAGAATGAATTTTTTACCTCTTGTAACTTATTATGCCAGTCTGAGTTAATCATGCTGTGCCCTCTTCTTCCTTGGTGGATGGAGGGAGGGCAGTAAATCCCACTCTGGAAACAGTTGTCTTTCCTCCTCAGCAGTAAAAGGAGCCTTGAAGTGACCAGTTCAACCACAGATGTGTGACAGGGAATGGCACAAGTTAGTGGTGGCCGTTTTCAGTGTGTTTATGGAACATTCTGCTGCCAAAAGGAGATGGAGCAGGGCGAAGGCTCTGATGCTGCTGAGCTGGCTGCTGGGATATGCTAACACAAGAGAGGGAGCTTGTCACAGAGCCCAGGTCACAGTGACTTGGACTCTGCCTGCAGCTTGGGTGCCAATTTCTGTGCCAGGATCACAAGCCCAGATCTGAAGTACCAAGGAGGCACTATCTGACAGGGCCTGGAAGGCTTCAAGTATTGTCTCTGTTCCTGCATGTGTCCACTCTTTATAATTCGTAAAACTTAACAGAAATTTTGCTTCTCAGTGCCACCTAATGTTCATAAATCATAATTTTAACATCTAAGTCTTTGAAGAGAAAATAGAGGTAAAGCTGATGTTTCTGGAGAGGTGCTGCCCATATGAAAAGCTGTTTTTCTTGTGGCTTTTTGATTTATGGGGAAATGATGAAGTTAGAATACTACTTGGAATAGACTGGAGGCTGTGGAAGTAGTGCATACAGCTGGCAAATCCTGGTGCTTCGCATGGAATAGAATCACAGAATCTCCTGAGCTGGAAGGGACCCCCAGGGATCACCCAGTGCAGCCCCTGGCCCTGCACAGACACCCCAACAACCCCACCCTGGGCATCCCTGGCAGCGCTGCCCAAACGCCCCTGGAGCTCTGGCAGCCTCGGGGCCGTGCCCATTCCCTGGGGAGCCTGGGCAGTGCCCAGCACCCTCTGGGGGAAGACCCTTTCCCTGCTCTCCAGCCTGAGCCTGCCCTGGCCCAGCTCCAGCCGTTCCCTGGGGTCTTGTCCCTGGTCATAGCAGAGATCGGTGCTGCTCCTCAGGAGGAAGCTGTGTTAGTGCTGATGCTCCTTTAGGCAATCAGAGGGATGTGCTGGGGAGATGTTTGTGTGTTGTTACGTGTATTTTTATGCCTTTAGTGTTCAACTTCACCAGGTGCTGTTTTGGCAGTAACTTTAACTCCCTCTGTGTGTGTTCCCAGCTCGGGGGCACGGTGGGGGACATCGAGAGCATGCCTTTCATTGAGGCCTTCCGCCAGTTCCAGTTCAAAGCCAAAAGAGAGAATTTCTGTAACATTCATGTCAGTCTGGTTCCCCAGGTAAGGACCCAAAACATGTTGGTGGCCAGAGGCTTCCTCAATCCCAAATTTGTTTCCTAAACAGGTGTTTCTGAAATGCTGTATCTCTAAGTGTTGTTACTTCTGTGTTTCTGTGTACATAAACTTCTGGCAGAAATGCAGAGAGGATATGATTATGTATTTAAAAAATCTTGCAGGAATTGAACAGGAACTTTTCAAAGTGTATAAATGTGTAATAAAGGCTTGGGAGTTGCAGAAATGCAGCATGAGCATTCCCTGTGCCAGACTGAACTGGATTTGACAGAGCAAATTGATAACTACAGAGTGCAGATCAATCTTTGTTCTCTTCTCTCTTTCTCCCCTTCACCTGTTCAGGCCAAGTGATTTACAGAGAAAAATTAGAAATATAAAATATTAGGTATTTTGGAGGAGCAGTGGATAAACCTTAGGGTCTCTGTCCCTCTCCTTCCTGCACTCTAGTGGGCAGATTGGAGCTTGAGTTCCTGCTGGTTGCTGGCAGTCCTGGGGATTAAAATGGGGTACATGAGGTTCATGTGAATTGTCCAAGAACTGAGTCAAAGTTTTTATAAGATGGGTGAGGGTCCTGATTAACCTGTTGAATCATTGCTGCTTATCATAATCTGATAACACCAACTCCTGCTCTTCTCTGACCAGCCAAGCTCAACAGGGGAGCAGAAGACCAAACCCACCCAGAACAGTGTTCGTGAGCTCAGAGGTCTCGGGCTCTCACCAGATCTGGTAAGGTTTGTGTTGCACAGCTTTGAATGTAAAAATTTGGCATGTTGCAACAGCAGTCTTGTCTAAGTAATGCTTAAGTTGAGAGCTCTTGTACAGTGGTGATAAATAAGGAAAAGAAACTGAGTTGTGGTTTTTTTTTCTCAAATCACAGAGACAGCTCTTTTTAGAGGTTTGTTTTATGAATGCCTGAGTATTTCTGTTCTGCGTCACAACCCTGATGTTGCTGCTCTGTTAGATTGTTTGCAGGTGCTCCACTCCCCTGGATACCTCAGTAAAAGAAAAGATTTCCATGTTCTGTCATGTTGAACCAGAACAGGTAAGGATTGCTGTCTGTGCTTCCTTGCAGTAAATACTGGAACTGTTTGTCAGATGCTGAGGGGAGTTTTGTCTTAGCACAGCAGTTCTAGCTCTGTTTTGGTAGCTGCATAATTCATTTGCTGCTTTGTCTTACCTACCTTCCTGTTGCTAAACCAATTCTTTTTGTGCCAGCACCCAGGCTTTCTTAAAAGGTAGTTAGTGTAAGTTTAGAGAATTCTATGGAATCCAAGGTGATCTCTGAATCACTGTTTTGACCTTAATTACACTTCCACATTACTTCTGTGAACATAGAATGAGATTTTCCAGTATTTAGAGGTGAAAGAATTGCCCAAAACTATGTTTAAGGGATATGTGACTGTATTTCGTACACTGCTTTTTTCACAATATTATTTTTCTGCCCAAGCTTTCTTGAGGAGAGCTTGCATAGAGAGGTTGAAATGGTGTTTGGGAGAAGCATTGCTTCACTTGAAAATTGTGATACGCACAAATTCCATGTTAGCATGATTCTTTCTATACTGAGACTTGCAACACAGTCTAAGGTGGACCCTGGGAAATAGTCAGAAGTATGTAAGCTGAATGTTAGCACTTTCCAATCCAGCTGGAGCTTGAAAAATGTTGTCTTTTTGTGAAAGACTGAGTATCACTTCATGATCCCAGGTTCTGTCAAGCAATTTTTATTAATTTGCTCTACAACAAGACCAAACTTGAGTCCTGCAATTTTAAGCACTGCACTGCTAGCAATAATGTTGACGTGTCATCAGTAAACTATCTACCTCTTGTTGGCCAGGAATTCAAAATAAGTTGGCTCTTGTCCCTTTCCAGGAAGTTTAATGCAGTTCTATGTAGTTGTTGCTCTGACTGCAGTTGCACTTGGACTGAGAAGTAAACAGCACTGAGGGTAAAAGAGGAAAACGTGCAGCCAAGGAGGTTTGACTGGTGCCGTGTTGAACTCTGCTTTCATTTGAGTCAGTAGAAATGGGATTTTAAAAAGTTGTGCCAGTGTGTTTTGGATCCTTTAAGTACAGCTTCATTGCTAATGGGCAGGTGACCATGGCAGTTGTCCTGAGCCATCTTTTCCCATTTCAGTGGACTAGAGCTGTTGATGTAGGTTTTCCTCATTGACCTAAGAATTCTTTGCTCATAATTGTTTAATCCTAAATTTTGATGACAGGCACCCTGTAAAGTGTATTGCTATATTGGGATCACAGATTTCCCTGGGTTTCAATCAGAGTGGGAGCTCTGATTAGGAAGGACAGTGGTGGCAAGGGGGAAGCTGTGCCTGTAGCAGTTTGACTGTAGCTTCACTTGGGATTCTGTATCACAGGAGTCTCTCTGGAGTGTTCTTTGAACTTTGCTGTGTGCTGCTCACATAATGTCCTGGGCAGCTGACTTTCTTGCCTGCTGGGTTACTGTGTTATAGCCCTTCCCAAGGGCTCCAGGGAGCAGTAATGCCTTGGAAGTGCTGAAGAATGGCCTTTTCATGCATAAGCAAACCAGTGTTAAGCTATTGATATGTTACGTTATTCAACACGTTACTGCCTGGAACTTTAGGTGGTCGTATGGTTTTCTGCTAGAAACGGGAACACTGAATATCTGAGTAAAAATGATTGTATGGGCACTGGGTGCCTGTGTTTTAATGACACCCTTATTTTATGAACAGGTCATTTGTGTTCATGATGTCTCCTCTATCTACCGGGTTCCTCTGTTGTTAGAGGAGCAGGGAGTTGTGGACTACTTCAGGCACAGGCTGGACCTTCCCATCGAGAGGCAGCCCAGGAGGATGCTCATGAAGTGGAAGGAGATGGCTGACAGGTGAGCTGCACTGCTGGGCACACTGCAACACACTTCAAGACTGGTTCTTCTTCTTGGTTGTTGGTTGTGTTAAATGATGGGTGTTATTTCCTGTTCTCAAGTGTTCTTACTTGCTCACATTGTTTTTTCCTTTTGCTCAGAGCCCCATCCAAACCTTGAATGTTCTCAGGGGTGAGGAATCCACAGCTGCTGTAGACAACCTCTGCCAGCGCCTCACCATTGTACAAAATTTCATCCTTATATCCAGCCTAAATCTCCCCTCTTTTAGATTAAAACCATCACCCCTTGTCCCGGCACAACAGACCCTACTAAAAATTCTGTCCCCATGTTTCTCATAAATCCTCTTACTGGAAGGCTGCCATAAGGTCTCCCTGGAGCTTTTCTTTTTTCAGGCTGAGCCACCCCAATTCCCTCAACCTTCTTCCCTAGAATCCTGTGAGATAAACTTAGTGAGATGCTTATCTTGTGTTGGAAGTGTACTATCTGTGTCAAACCCAGCTTGAAGTAATTAAAAGCTGGACAGCCCTGCCCTCCCTTTCTATGAAAAAACCTCTCAGTAACACTACAAAGTGTTGAAATCCTTTTATAGCTATATGGAGGTGTCAGGAGTGTCAATAAAAGGTACTTTTGGGTGTGCTTTCAGGCAAGTGAGACAAGTGTTTGGTACCTGTTCTGAGACTCCTTGGACACTGGGGTTTTTTCTTGTGAGGAATACACTCAACGTTCATGGGGAAATAGTGAATAGAGTCTTTTCAGAAAGGAGTTGAGTGTCAACTGAAGCCTTAAATACATTTATTCTTATAAGAAATTAAGAGATTTCAAGATCTAGGTGCTTTCCTTTATTTGTGTGCCTGACACAAGGCAGCCCTGTCAGTAACATTTCCTTTTGGTGGGGAACGCTCTTGGTCACCAGCTGGGCTGAAGGTATTTAGCAATTCTGAGAGAATTTAAACAAGCTCTTGGCTGTAGCCAGGAATGCTGTGTGAATCCCGTGCTGCCAGGTGCTGGGGATTGAAAATGTAGGCAGCACAGCCTTAGGACTCCAGAAATGCTTTCTGTGTTTGTAGCTGCTGATATGAACTCAGCAGCAGCAGCGTGGGAAGATGCTGTGCAGTACAAACATACGCCAAGCTGTGCTTTGATCCTCTCCTAGGAGTTCACTGCAGCCTTTGAATCTAATACAGCTTCCTGAAAAGGCAGTTTGGATCTGCTCTAAATGGCTTTTCATCATCAGAGAGATGAGTTAATTTATATGTGGCTTTCTGCAACTGTTTTCCTCGGTCATTGTTTTGGTTTTGATCTTGCTTTGATGTTTCTAAATCATAATTATTATAAAAGGTCACTCTGCCAAAGACGTCAGCTCCGCTGGACAGACTTAGAAGAGCACAGCTGTTTGTTCCTTGAAAAGCTGAACAGAATGTGATTCCCATCCCTCTCCTGTTACTGCTGGAATAACCTGTGTGTTCTGGTGTTCTGTAGGTACGACCGTCTACTTGAAACATGTTCCATTGCACTCGTGGGCAAATACACCAAGTTTTCTGACTCCTATGCATCTGTCATCAAAGCCCTGGAGCACTCTGCCCTGGCCATCAACCACAAACTTGACATTAAGGTAGGAATGGGTCTGTGTGTGTGGAAAAAACTCCCTCCATCCTCCTTCCACCTACAGTGCTGCCCATCCTAGTTCAGATTTTCACAAACCCATAGACAGAAAGGGAGAAGTGATTCAGCCAGTGAATATCCAAATTGTCCTTGCATCAAAACAGCTGTTTGATCATAACAGCATCAAACCAGCTGTTACCAGGCCTAAAGCAGCTTCAGAGCAAACCAGCCTCTTGCTGTGAGCTGTACGAGGTGTCTGCAATGGGTGGAAACTCCTCAGTGCTCAGCATTGTGTGCTGAGCTGTGACAGTGGTGGGTGGATTGGAGGAGGGCACTCTAATTTCTCTGACAGTTGTTGCAAGTGATCCTTTTTTGGGGTTGTTGCTGTATATCATAAAACTCAGGTTTTATGATGATCCCACCTCAGGCTTTATTAAGGTTTTCATGCTGGTTTGGCTGTACAGGTGCTTTTTGGGGTCTTGGTCATGGCTGGATGCTCTGAAGAGGTGAAATATGTGCCTGTTGCCAGAAATTTTATTTTCATTTCAATAGACTTTTAAATGTCCAGCAGTTTCATGGTGTCAGTGAGTCATGAAAATAGGTGGTTGCTTTTTAACAGTACTGATCCAGGTCTGGGTTACCTTTCAACTTCCAAAATCACTAGAAGAAGAGACAAGTGTAAAGTGCAAACCCTGCACATGCCTCTGTGGGTAGCCCCTGGTAGCTGTGTCTGAGTGGCTCAGAAGTGGAGTGAGCTCTGTGAGCCTTGTACATGGAGATCTTATGCTAAAGAACTAACAGTAGTTAGTTAAAGAACTGATTGATAGTTTTGCAACCTCTAAAAAACAAACAACAAAAAAAAGGACAAACTGGTTATTTTAAAGGGTTAGCAGCCTGCCAGAACGTGCAGAAGTTCAGAGGTACTGGAATACTGGAGATGAGAAAATGGAAAAATTGCAGGTTTTTTTTCCATTGTCATAACACCCTTTAATTACAGTAGCCTCACCATATTCTATTTCTTTTTCAGTGCCTCTTGAAGATGATGTTTATTTGATGAGAGAGTAATAGTTTTTTTTCTCTCTATGTGGTGGTTTGTGTCTCCACAGCACCATGTTCCCACCTTGCTGTGCTACAGCCTGGGGCTCGTGGACTTGGTGTATGTTACAGCAGAGCTGCAGAGGGGGCAGGACAGAGACATCATGGGTTCTGTTTGTGCACCAGTGGTAGGGTGGTGAGGAAAGTAGTTTTGTTGGCTAACAGATGGGAAATCAGCCCAGAAAAAAACTTAAATATCCATTAAGAAACCAACCTAGAGCTATCCAGGAGGAATGATGCTATCCTAATTTAATGAGCATTCAAGAGATCCTGTACACTCTTGTGGAAGTATCTCATTTCATCTCATCCTTTTCTTGGATTTCTTCCCAGTACATTGACTCTGCTGACTTGGAGCCAGACACTCTGCAGGAGGAGCCTGTGCGGTACCACGAGGCGTGGCAGAAGCTCTGTGCTGCTGAGTGAGTTCTGCTCTTGCCCTTTCCTTCGACAATGTGTGCTACGCCTGCTGCTGCTGGCTGTGGAGTTAAGGGCCTCACTGGAGACTCTTTTCTTAGTCGCTGTACCAGCACACTCTGACAAGGCCCCAAACACCTCTCAGGGGCATTTAGGATAAGATGTTAAATGGAGAATTGTTAAAGAAATGAGGGAGTTGGTGAAAGGGAATAGTGGGTGAAATGATCATGCTGGTGAGGATATGCACACCTGCATGATCAGGTGGAAACAGTGAGAGGAAATCACGAGAAAGGAAAGGTGCTGGTAAAGGCTGTTAAAGCCAGAGTGAGAGTGGAGGGTGTAAATGGGGTAACAAATTCTTTAGAAATAAAGTGTGAGAAGGGGAAAAGTGTTAGTATGCAGAGGAAGGACAAGAGTTAGCACAAAACAAAGAATGAGTGGGGCCTGTTACCCTTCAGGGTGGCAGGATTTGGGTGGGATCAGAAGAAAGAACCTCCTGCAGGGTTTGGTCTTCCGGCAACCTGACACTGTAGTCAGCATGTGCCTGGCTGGGTGATGTGTTTACAAACATGTTTGGTGCAGGGCTTGTGAGTCCCACAGCATGAACCATTTCAGTATGGTAACCTGCACTGTATTTGGGATCTCTCTTTGGGAAGGTATAATTGGCATTTATAAAGTATTTCCCTGTAAATTCCGCTTTGTGCGACAGCTCACGTGAAGTCATGTGGAAACTGCTGCAGCCAGGCCTTGCCACGTGGCTACTTCAGAGCCCTTTTCAGGAGAGAGGTTTTGCAAGCCCAAGATTTTATGGGTGGGAGGTGGTACGTGGGTATGTGGTTTGGGGGAGCCATGCTGAATGGAGTCTTTTCATCCTCATGCAGCGGAGTTCTGGTTCCTGGAGGATTTGGTGTTCGAGGGACAGAAGGCAAAATTCAGGCTATTTCCTGGGCAAGAAAACAGAAAAAACCCTTCTTAGGTGAGAAACATGTTTCATCCATAAGAAGAAAGCAAGCAAAGGAAAGAAGGTTGAATAACAGCCTAACTGGTCTGCAGCAAGAGCTGCTCTGGTTTTCACTGGTGCCTGGGATGAGCAGTTTTGTAGGCAGTTGGCTGAGGAAGGCAGTGGTCTGCTCAGCTGAGCTGGGAATGCAGCCTCATCCCTGGTTAGCTCTGAAGTGGTCAGAGTTGGCTGGGATGTGCTGACAAAGAATCTGTAATGAGGGGATAGCAGTCTGGGGATGTTTCAGAGCGGGCTGTGGTGATCTTGGCACCCAGAATTATGTGACTACATTTCAGTGAAATGCCTGTGGTGAGAGACTGAACTGGTGTGTGAGCAGAGGGATGGGAAAGGGAGGGAAGTAAAGCTTGTCAGGACTACAGACCCCTAAATCCCAGTCAAAGATCTGCCTCATCCAGGTTTTCCTCTGACTCAGGATGCTCTCTGAAGGTGTGTGTGCTTTGCAACATGGGCTCAGAGGTCCTTGTCCTGACCTGATCCGTGTCCTGCCTTTCCTTCCACAGGAGTCTGTTTGGGAATGCAGTTGGCAGTGGTGGAGTTTGCTCGCAGTGTCCTAGGTTGGCAAGGTAATTGCACAAAACTCTTCCTGCCTTTTGGTCATTTCTTGGGTTGCTTGAGTAATACCTGTGATTTTTTTAGATACCTGTGATTTTAAATTTTTCATAGGTAGGTTTAATTTTTTCCCTAGACCTGTAAAAATCCCCATCTCTTTTGCTAATTCAAAGTAAAAAGCAATTTACCATACTGAAATAAAAATCAATGGAGTAAGTCATGCTTATAATGACAGAAAGCTTCCTCTTGCTTTACATGAGGTTCAGCTCCTGAATGAAACACTTTGTGGCCTACGTGTGCTGGGTATCCCAAATTCCCACTGCAGCCAGTGGGAATGAAGCCCAAAAAGCCGTTCAGCCACCCTGCAGTTGCAGCTCCTGCAATGAGTGGAGTTACCTTCTGAGCCCCACTGCTTGAATCGAGCAGGTCCCTGGTAACAGAACTCTCTTCAGAGAGTGCTGAATGGAGTTCTCAGACTGACTCTGAATCTGGACGATGGTGAGGCTGGGGAAAAAGGAGTTTCTCAGAGCACTCTGCTCTCTTACCCCTCTATGCCTTTATTTCCGCATTTGAAGCTGTTTAATTTGTGTTTCTCCTGAACAAGAGTGGGTTGTCCTAAGACTGCAGCCTTTGAAATTGATACCAGACAGTGCTGACAGCCCTGTTCCTGCTGCCTGGGGTGTTCTATGTCTGAGGGGGCTCAGCACAGGTGGGGATGAGAAGCAGCTGTACCTCGGGCAGGTCCTGTAGGTGATAATGTCACGGTTTGAGGGACTTGGTGTTTCTGATTGCTGAATGTCACATTGCAGATGCGAATTCAACAGAGTTTGACCCCAAAACTTCTCATCCAGTGGTGAGTTTATGGTGACTTTCTTGGGATATCCTTACCAGACTTATCTGCACATCCCTGGGCATGATTGCCACGAGAAGCTGTGGCTGCCCCTGGATCCCTGGAAGTGTCCCAGGCCAGGCTGGATGGGGCTTGGAGCACCCTGGGACAGTGGGAGGTGTCCCTGCCCATGGCAGGGGGTGGAACTGGATGAGCTTTAAGGTCCCTTCCAACTTGAACTGTTGTATGATAGCCACAGGCGGACCTGAATTCCTGGGAATGGTTGTGGAAGGCTCTGTGTTCCTTGTCCAGGGTTAACCATAATGATTGGCTTCTGCTGTAATTTAAAATGCTACTCAAAGTGAGGAGGTTATCAAAAAGCAGCTTATAATGTTATTTATCAAAGAGTAAGCAGTTCTGATTTGGGGACTTTGTTTCCATAAATTTGCTTGTTTAACTTGCAGTTCAGTAAACAGTACAGTATTGGTGGGTGCAATCTGTGTGGACTCTGACTGAGGCCATTTCCTATGTGAAAGCTTCCTGAATATCCACAAAGCTCCCATATGTTCTGTGCAGCCTGTACTGGATCAGCTCAGCCAGCTAACCTGGTTCTGTTGGTCTGCCTTGCCAAGGCGGTGTTCCTTGGTTTCCTTGGTTTTTTGCATGAATGTTGGTGGGATTTTTTTCCTTTAATACATGACAGTCTGCCTGGGACTGTTATTTCTCCCTGATTCCCACTTCCCTCTGAATTCTTTCCACAGGTCATAGACATGCCAGAACATAATCCTGGGCAAATGGGTGGGACAATGAGGCTTGGCAAGAGAAGAACACTCTTCCAGACCAAGAATTCAATCATGAGTAAGGCCCTTCTTCCCTTTTCTGGAAATGTTTCCTGGGAATGGCTTGCATGTGTGGTGGGTATGGGGAAGCGGGACCTGGGAATGTCAAAGCATCCTTGAATGGCAGGTGTTCACAGACTGGTGGGGAAAGGGCATCAGGGAATTTGATCCCCTCCAGAAGTGGCAGATTCTGAAGGATGCTGTTCAAATGAATGTGTTAAAAGCTGTGATCACTGCTCTAAGGAACATCTTACTTCTGGTGCAGGGAAGCTGTATGGAGATCATGATTTCTTGGAAGAGAGACACAGACACAGATTTGAGGTAAAAATGCTCCTGTAGGTGTTGAGCTTTCCTGTGTAATCCAGACACAAGAGCTCATGGCTTGTCTTGCTTCTGGTTTTCTAGGTCAATCCAGAATTGAAGAAGTGTTTTGAAGAGCAAGGTCTGAAGTTTGTGGGGCAGGATGAGGAGGGAGAGCGGATGGAAGTGGTTGAGCTAGAAGGTGAGTCCTTAAGCAGTTGGTTTGTGGGTGTGGGATGGACAAGGGAAAGTGTTTGGAGGGTAATGGAGCAGGTTTTTGTGTGGGACCCATTCAGGCTGTCTCAGAATGATTCCCATCCGTAAACTCATGGTAAAAATAGAATCCCATGTCCCTGTCCATCTATGGACAAAAGGCATGGGAATGATACTTCCCCGTCATCAGAGCTTCAACATAATTGGGATTTCACCTGCAGCTCAGCCACAGGCTTGAGAGACTTGACGTGCATGTTTGGTTTGTTCCTCTCAGAGCATCCTTTCTTCGTTGGTGTTCAGTATCACCCCGAGTTCCTCTCCAGGCCCATCAAGCCATCACCCCCATACTTTGGGCTCCTCCTGGCATCTGCAGGGAGACTCACCCACTACCTACAGAAGGGCTGCAGGCTCTCACCCAGGTGGGTTTAAGACGGACCCCAGTCAGAGCTGTCACAGGACAGTGCTGCTTCCTGCAGGATAACCCAGAGCATCCTCTTGGCACAGAGTTCCTGGGGATAGCTTGATATTGCAGCACCTCTTCTTCCCACTTTTTGAAAGCTCATGTCTGGTGTGTTCAGGCTGATTGTGGGGCCACAGAGCTGTCCTGCAGAGGGGTCTTGGCTTCAGGGAGAGGAGATCTGCAGCCTTGTGCTGTCATTTAGGCTGTTTGGGGAAACTGAGGCTGGGCCTGCCCTTTTACATGACTGGCGACCTCATGGGCTTTTCCCCACATCCCTCAGAGCAGTCCCATGGACAGGCAGGTCCATAAGAAACTTGTTCCTGCTGCTGGTTTAAAGAACAGGGCCTGGTGGTTGCAGCCTCATGTTTTTACTGCTGACTTCAGCTTTCTTTGTTTCAGTTTGCAAAGCGAGTGGTGTTTGGGGTGGGTTTAATGGTGCAGTTACCTGGTGCTGCTCTTCCCCAGTGCCTGCAGTTCTGTTTGGCACTCGGGACTGTGCAACAAATTGCAACCATTTGCTACTGACCTGTTCTCCTCCTCACAGAGAACCTTGAGGGGTTGCTGAGGCTTGATAGTCACTAAACAAAACCAGAGCAAATGCAAAGGAGAATTAGTAGTGCCTGTATCAAACCCAGGCAAATGCAATGCCAAAAGGAAAGTGTTGGCTGTGTGGGTTGAGCTGCAATGCAGCTGCACCACGAGATTCCTGTGGCGGTGTCGACATCACAGTGGTCAGGTGTGGTCCAGGAGAGTTTCACGTGTGAGGGACACTCATTTCAATGCCTCCAAGGGTTGAGGGATATTTTAATTTTCTGCTTTTGCACATTTGAGTTTGAAATGGCTCCTCACAGCAGAGGAGCTGAAGTTTTCCCTGTGCTGCAGCATCCCACATCAGAATTATCAATCCTTAAAGCACTTGTGCTCCCTAACCCCAGATCTCTCACTCCTGCAGGGACACCTACAGCGACCGGAGTGGCAGCAGCTCCCCTGACCTGGAGATAACAGAGCTGAAGTTCCCTTCAGCAAATCATGACTGATTTCTGGTAATTTTAATGATCTCAACCTCTTCCTTTTGGAAAAAATTCCTTGCCCAGTCTTTGCTCCTGGCATCTGACTTCCACATTAGTTGGTAGGAAGTGGCACGCCATGAGATGTGCTGGTGCTCACACGTGTTCCAGCTGTGCTGAGGGCGGGGTAATGCCTCTGTCTGTGTAACAGCTGGGGGTGGGTGTCCCCTTAGCAAACTGACCCACAGTAAAATACAAATACACAGGAGTTTGGGGTTAAATTCAGATAAAAACACCAGTGGAGCACAAACTCCTGGAAATGGGGGCAGAGCTGAGCAAGGGGTTCCCAGGTTTAGGACATGCAATATTTTGCAGTCCCTCACAATTCTAAAACAATATTTTGGAAGTATCCATTTGTGTCCATCTCCTGGGACAGCAGTTCCTGTCAGACCTGGGGCTCGAGCTCTGGTCTGTTAGGGCTGCAGGTGTTACAGGGATGGGAAAAGTGCATGTACACAGTCCAGGGAAGGAGGAGACACTAAAACCTGGCACTCAGACTGCACCAGCAGAGCAGGCAGACTTTGAGTTCTCCCTGTGTGCAGTAGGTGATCATGGATGTGACACTGTCTCTGCTCTGGCTGGTTTGTGTGGGGGTTTTGCAGGAGTTGAGCAGCATCTGTGCACACACCTCTGGGGTGAGAGCAGGGCTCTGCTGCTGTGTGCCAGGGCACTGAAGAGGTCCAGCCGTTCCCTCCTCCCCCTCTCCTTTGTGTAACAGACACTTCCAGAGTGAACTGCAGAGGGAAAGCAGGGCCAGCCCCAGTCTGTCACAGGAGTGCTCCCCATCCCTGGGCGCAGGACTGGGACCAGATGCAGTGATTGCTGAGTGTTGGGCTGTTCCTCAGCTGGGTCAACAGCAAGAGTTGAAGAATTCCCCCTGTAAATTTTTATCCTAAAGATACTCTGAACCTTGGCCTCACTGACAGCATCCCATATGCTTCCTAATGTGGCAGGTCTGGTGGCTTGGAGGCTGTCCCCACATGAGGAAGCTGTGGGGAGGGTGGCAGTGTCCCTGGGACTTGTCTCAGCCAAGCTCTCGGAGGGCTGCAGCACAATGACAGCATCCCTTTGGTGCTCGCCATGGCAGTGCTGGGCAGGGCAGGGGTTCAGTCCTGGCTGAGCAGCGCTCACGCCCTGTGCTCTGGGTGGACATGGCTGTGTGGAAGGAGCACGTGTCCAGGGGAGCCTTTGGTGGTGCCGCAGGGCCCCTGTAAAGCTGGCAGACACCCCTGAGCTGGGCACAGGGCCCACGTGTCAGACTCTGCCTCCAGGGCTGTGCAGTTCCAGCCTCTGGCTCTTCCCTGTCAGTAATTCCTGCTCCTTTTCTCTCTCCCTCTCCAGGTGTGTCCTTGCTGCAGAGAGGCGTCTCCGTTAGGTTTTCCAGGTGTTCTTACAGCAATAGCTTCAACACCCTCAGCTTTGGGCTTTCCTAACTTATGGGTTTACAATTTTCTTTCTGAGATCCTGTCCCTTATTTCCTCATCTGTTCTGTCCTTCCTTTATTTTCTATGTAGATCTTGGTTATTTGTGGAGGAGAGCTCACGGGGGCCCCTCCGCACTTCCTTCAGTTCCTTCAGTTGCACCAGCTTGGAGGTCAAAGCAAACTGGGGTGTGGGATTTGATGTGCTCATGGCACACGTTCCTCCCAGTGTAGGGAGTGCTCAGTATCGGGGTGCCTTGGACACTGACAACGGAGGTGCTTTCTCCAGTCTTTCTGCTCCCTCCTCAGTCTTACCTTCCTGGTGTAATTATGGATGGCATATTATTATTGGGGGCTGGCTCAGTGTCTGAGCTGGGCTGTGCTGCAGAGAGGGCTCTGGGCAGCTTCATGCAGCCTTTTTGGTTTGGTGGTTTTTTTCAGGCAAAGGGGAGAGGAGATGTTTTCTGTTTGGAGGTTTTTGGTTTTTTTTCAGTAGTATTTACAAACCTTTGGCACTGGTGCTCTTGGTGCATTCATTGTCACAATGAACTTGTAACCAGGAAAATCTTCCTGGAATAGTGTTACTCTGGAACACGCTCAGCTCTGGCTGACGTGTCACTGCAGGGATGTGATTAACTGGGATCAGGCTGGGGGGCAGGAGAACAAAGCTGCCAGGGAGGCCCTGACCCGAGGGGTCAGTGCAAGCTCTCCCTGTGCCAGTGCTCCTGGAGCTGCTCCTGGGGCTGAGAAACTCCGACCCCTTGCATCAAGGGGAGGTGAGAACAGAGTGAACCACTGAACCACTTCCACTGCTGCCTTGAACCGTGTCCCTGCCCTGGGACACAGCAGTTCCTGGTGCTTTTTCATGGATTTGAAGCGGAGCCTTTCATTGCCTTTTTGTCCCCGTTGGAATCGCTTGTCCTGTGCCCCAGCAATCCCCAAGGGCTGTTCCTGAGGGAGGGGCTCACCCTGCCCTCGGTGTTACCCGGATTGGGTGGTGGGTGTTGCTGTCCAGGGGGCTGAACTCCCTTGGTTTCCTGCCTGCTGCTGCCGTGGAACACCCCCTGTGGCCTTTGGTGATTGAGAGGAAAGGAAGAAAAGTGTCTCCGCTGTCTGAGATGTCGCACACTTGGAATTCAGCAGCTTGGGGAGAGCTGCATGGTCAGACCTGGCTGAGCCACGAAACCAAACCCAGTCCTGTCCCTCCTCAGTGATCTCCTCCCCAGCCCCCCATGCTTTAGTCCTCAGTTGTTTTAAATATTCCCTGTAAAGCTGCTGTGAGCCCAGAGAGCTTCGAGCATTCCTCGTGTGCCAATTCCAGCCGTTGTGCAGGAATGATCGAGTTGCAGCGCTCTGCTACTGCCCAGTCCTGCCCTGGCCTGGCTACTCCTGGGGCAGGGTGAGATCCTCCCTCAGCTGCAGCACAACTGTGGTTTTTTCTCCTGAAATGTTTGTTTTGGCTAAAACCGTGCAACTGACTGGGTCATTAAATGCTCATTTGTAACAAACTGAATAGGAGCCCTGAGCTCACTCTGTTCTGCCTGCTCGGAGGGAGGGAAAGGACTGAAGCACAAAACTGCCTGATGTTGAATGAATCCCCTCTAAGCTAGCAGAAACTTGTAAGCTGTATTCACAGTGGGCTTAGACATGGATCCCTGAAGTCTGAAATTATGGACCTTCCCTCCAGCAGTGGAGAAACCTGGGGAACCTGGGCTGAGCCTGAGGAATTAGGCTTTGAGCTGCCCCAGCAGGGTTTGTCCCCTGCCTCAGCCACAGCTGTGAGCGTTTCTTGCCCGCTGCAGGACCAGGCCTGTGGTCAGAGCTGTGTCCCTGGGCCAGGGAGTGATGTGGGGCTGTCCCTTCCGCCACTCTGCTCTCCCCAGAGCAGCCTTAGCCCTGGCTCTGGGTTCAATAACCAACTCCCCTGGGGCAAGTCCTGGGAGCACCCTCGCTCAAGGTGTCCTGTGGTTCCTGTCCCCACTCCCCGTGAGGTGGGGGAGGTGCTGTCCCCCTTTGACTCCTCAGCCGTGGGGCCAGGCTCTCTCCCCGCTTCCTGCTGGGCCCTGGCTGCCCCCAAGGCTCTGCCTTTGCCTCAGCATCTCCCAGTTATAGGGTCCTCATGGGAGAGCTGGGGTGACCGGGATTCAGCATCCCCAGGTGCCCAGCCCAGGCAGGACTGGGCTGTTCCCACTGTCCGGCTCCTGGGTTTGTTGGTCCTATGGCAGCCCTGAGTCCACTGGGGCTGGGACCCTGCACCCATGTGGGATGGGGAGCTCTGCTTTGGTGCCCACGCTGAGCTGCTGCACTTTAGCTCCTGAGCTGGGACAGCAACAGAAATGAGCAGTTAAAGAAGATATGGCAAAATTTTACAAATAAATTTGGCATCCGTGGGGCTCATCATAGAGGTTTGGGGGTTCGGTGGCTTTGGGACCTCACCAAAGAGCTGCTGTGCCCCAACAGCACAGTCCCAGCCCAAACCATGGATGGATCCAGCTGCGCCCAAGCTCTGCTGCCAGGGGCCGTGGGCACAGACGCTTCTGCTGCAGTCCCTGAAGAGATGGTGCGGTGGGGGAATGGTGCTGGCATGGTGGAGCCCAAGGAGCTTGGGCTGGGTCCCTGTGCTGTGACAAGTGGCCCCAGGGATCAGTCACCTGGACAGTGGAACTGGATGAGCTGAGCCAGACCTGCAGGAGAGACCTCAGGCCTTCTGCCCCCTCACCTGGGGTTGGACCAGCCAAGACTTTCCAGTGCTCACCTTCCTGCCCTCCCTGGGCTGGGTGCCCCTTACCCTTACCCCACCTGCTGGGTGGCCTTCTCCTGCCACCAGCCCCTGTGGGGTGTCACCAGGTGCTCCAGGTGCAGCTCAAGCTGGGACACAAACCCGTGGCTCAGGGCACAGGAGGGTGAGACCCATCACCCCTCACTCATCACCCTTGTCATGGAGGACCAGCCCTGCTGAGCTCCCGGTGTGGGGCCTGGCCAGGCCCCTCGGCCTCTGGCCCCTCTGGGTTGCCTATCCCGTGCCAGGAGCCCTCTCCCTGTGGGACGATGCAGGCCCTGGCAGCCCTCAGGAGCTCGTGCGGGTCTGTGCTCATGGCAATGGCCTGTGCTGGGCAGCAGTGTGGGGACTCAGGGCTCAGCTCCCACCCCCGTCTGGCTGCAGGGGCTCTTTGCCCACCTCCCTGACCGGCACCAGGGCTCCAGGGAGGGCTCTGAGGGGTGTGGGCAGCGATGGGTTCAGGGGCTCAGCCGGGGGCTGCCTCAAGCTCCAGACTGGAACAAGGAATTGCAAAAAGCCTCTGTCAGCACCAGGCAGCGCACGAAGGGCGGGGGGTGTGTCAGCCTGGGGGTGCCACAGGGGCTGGTGGACATAGGGAGGGCACGATGTGCCTCGCCGGCCGCACGAACCAGCCCCGGCTCGTTCCGTGCTGTCACCCTGCGAGTGTCGCTTTGTGTCTCTCAGCCCCGCCCTGGCCCCGCTCTCCCACCCAGCCCGGAGGGGCGGCCGGGGTCCGTCCTGGGGCAGCACCCACTGCCTGTCCTGTGCTCCCCCACGGCCGGGGCTCAGCCCGGTGCTGCCATCAGTGAACAAACAGCGGCGAGGAACTTAGTATCCTTTTATTTATAAACAAATCAACGTAAAATAAGTGCAGAGGAAAGCACTGACTGAGCCCGCCGGGGCCTGGCTGCAGCGGGACCGGCGCTGGGTCACACCGAGGGGTCCCGGGCTGTGCTGTGGGCGAGGGGCTCTGTGAGCAGCCAGAGCCCCCAGCCCCGGGCCGGCAGCGCAGGCTGCGCTAGAGGACAAAAAGCCATTTTGCCTTTTTATTACTTTGGGGTTTGGGGTTTGTTTTTTCTTTTTTTGCAACTTTGCCCCTTAGGGGTAAACCTGACTCAGTGCAAGAGCCTGGAGGGTCGGTCACCACAGGGGCCCGTCCTGCTGCTGGCCAGGCCCTCGAGGCTGCAGGGGAGGGTGTGAGCTGCGGCTCCGGATGCAGAGGGTGAGCTAAGGACAGGAGAAGGAAGTGCTTGGAGTGGAGATTCCGTCCCAGCCCTTTGGTCACTGCAGAAGAAACGTGTGAGTGTGTGGGTCCGTGCTGAGCCAGACCTGCAGGAGAGACCTGGGGACAGCCCGTGCCGGGCACACACTGGGGACAGCCCGTGCCGGCCCCATCAGCCCTGTCCCGTCAGCCCTGTCCCAGGCTGGTGCCAGTGATGCTCCCGGGTCCGCGCAGCCCTTGCCCCGCAGGCAGCCCTGAGGTGGCAGCTGCTGCCCAGGGGACACCGTGGTGGCACAGCTCATGGCTCCACTCCGATACTTCTCGTGCAGCTGCAGGAACATGTCTGGGACCACTGGAACCACTCAAGTGCCATCAAAAATAAATACATTAAACTGCCTGAGACCAACAGGTGCCTTGGGGGGGGCAAAGCCCTCACAGGAAGAACAATGCTGGGACAGGTCACCACCCTAGGATGCTCTGGCCAGACCCAAAACCCTCTTGCACACGCTGAGCTGGACAGACCGAAACTCTAGAGGAGCAGGAGGGCCCCTGGGAAGACAAACCTTAGCAGCTCTGGCTAAAAATCACCAAGAGTTGCGAGTTCAACACAGGTAGAAAAATCATCTCATCATTTGAAACAGACAACTCCTTAGTAAAAAAAAAATCCAAAATTAAAAAAAAAAAAAAAAAAAGGCGAGAAAGATCAGCCAAGTCCTGCAGCATCCAGGCAGCCTCCGATACCAGCCCAGCGCCATCAGTGCCAGGGGCACGCCAGGCCCAGCCTCACTCCTCAGCTCTCCCAGCTCGCTACACGCTCCCACATGGCCCCCCCAGTCTGGAATAAATATGGAGGCCTCCGCCCCTGGCCCAATGTGCCCAGCTGGAGCCAGCTCAGGAGCTGGGGGCAGGCAGGGCCGGGTGGATGGGCTCCCCCAGTGTGGAAGACGGGGCTGGGTGGTCAATGCTCTGAGCTCGCTGCTGTGCCAAAGAGCTGAGGGCGGGTTGGGGGCACTGAGCCCCTTGAGGCTGGGCAGGCTCATCCAGCCCCCGGCCCAGAGCCACTCCCAGGGGCTGCCCCGAGCAGGCTCAGCCGGGAGCACTGAGCCACGGAAAGTGTGAGAGGAGCTGCTGCAAGCGCCCAGTCCCTATGGGCACTGCCCGGAGCGCTGCTCCATCCCAGGGAAGCAGGACTGTGAGCCCACGGAGAAATGCTGGCTGGGCAGCAGGGAGAGACCCTCCGCTTCCAATGCCCACAGCTCGAGTCTGGTGCAAAGCCCAGCTGTGCCGGGCTCCTCCTGAGCACCCGTCGGGGCCTGGGCGGGCGTCGGGAGTGTCCGTCTGCGGCGGAAGGGGGTGTGTGCATGCGAACCTGTCGGCAGGTGAGCGTGGGTGGGGACGGCCGGGAGCGGAGCTTCCAGGATCCATCCTGCCAGGAGTCCTCTCAGAACTTGCCTTGCTTTAGCTTGTCAATGTGGTAAGTGAGCTTCAGGGCTGGCCCCAGCTTCAGCCCCATGTACTTCATCATCATGTCACTCCGCAGCAAGAGCAGGGCTTTCCCGTCGATCTCCTGCAGGGAGGGGAATGACAGTGCTTGTGATGGCACCTGGGAGCCCTGCTGAGCAGCATCCCAGTATGGGCAACACAGTATGGACAGCACAGTACGGACAGCACAGTACGGACAGCACAGGTAGCCCTACATCCACCCTGCTGCAGCCCCGGGCCCATGTGTGCAATGGGAATTCTGCTGGGTGACCAACCCCCAGGAGCCATTTCCAGAGGGCCAGCACATTGTGAAGGGAGGTGGGGAGGAAAGAAAAGGGAGGTTTCACTGACAGGGGAATGACAGAGGCCGTGGCAATGCAGGGGAGCAATCGCTCACTCCAGGGCATTATCATCCCAGCACAGGAGAAATCTCCTGGCAGAGGATGCGTCGATGGTGACAGCCCTGCTGAGACACACACAGCCCTGAAGTCGCGGCTGAAGATGGAGGTGAGGGAACAGATCCCAAAACCCAAAGAGCCTGTACTCTGTGACTGGATATTAGGAAAAATTTCTTCCCTGAAGGGGTGCTCAGGCACTGGCACAGGCTGAAATCACCATCCCTGAAGCGTTCAGAAAAGGTATGGATGTGGCACTTGGGAAAATGGTTAGTGGTGGCCTTGGCAGTGCTGGGGAAGTGTTGGACTGTATGACCTCAGAGGGCTTTTCCAACCTGAATTATTCTGTGGTTCTATTTCTGGAGCTTCACAGCACAGTCCCAGCCACTGGCAGAGAGTGGTGGAGCTCCTCATCCCCACTGGGGCTGGTTCCAACACAGCAGCTTTCAAAGCATCTGATGCTTTACAGCAGAGCCAGATGTGTCCCTCCTGAGACTGAGGGGATGGATCATGAAGCTTAGAATAACCAGAGAACAGCTTGGTACTTGGCATTTGCAAGTGGAAGCCTCCCACTCCCTTGCAGCACTCCTGTCCATGACCCAGTCTAGGGTGGGTCCAGAGCTTTGCACTGGACAGTTTTCCATGAAGAAAATGTTAATGGGCTTAAAAGTGAAAAATAAAAATCACAACCTTGAACAACAGAAAATCCTGTCCTATGTCAATGCTCAGTTGCTTTCAGGTTGGTGAGATCTCCAAGGATCTCCAGTACCAGGTTTGATCTGTTTTTCCCTTCTACAGATGAAAGCAAGATTCTCGTCAAGATTGCCGATCCAGGGCACTTCCGTCCCTTGGCAGCTTTTGCATAATTAAAACAAACATTTCTCGACTACTGGTGTTTCTAAAATGGAACTAATTAAAAACAGAAGTGTTGTGTCAGCCCAGCCCAGAGCAGGACACTGCACTGGGTGTTTTCTCCCAGTGCTCTTCATGAGCAGCACCAGAACATGGACTTAATCGTAAGGCAGAGGGAAGACGGTTCTTGCAGGGCTCAGGATATGCAGCTGCCAAACCTCTCTTGTAGCTGTAATGGTACAAACTCCATGCTGTGTCTGCACAGACACACTGCCTGTGTCTGCAGCTGTTTTACACTTACAGATGTGCACAAGGACCAGAGCCTTAAGAGACTCCCTGTTAGAGGAGTTGAGCAGCAACACACTCCATGAATCCCCCTTGGAATGTGCTTCTTGCCAGAAGAAATCTGCCATGAGGTGAGTATTAGACTCCAGGAGGAGCAGAGTTTGTGTTTTCAGCACTGGGATTCACTGCAGAGGCTCCATATGCACCCAGGCTGCCCCTGAGGGGTTCTGATGAGGATCCAAGCCCTGACAGGGCATGACCAGGATTTATGAGGATCTTTTTATCAAGCACAAAACTCCAGCTGGCCCGAAGTGCTGCTGTGTTCTGACTCTCATGGATTTTCTTTGTGTGATTTGCCCCCTCCTAGATGTCCCCCACACACACAAACACACACACACACACACACACATCTGTACATGAACCATGGCACTCACGTGTTTTCGGAAGAGGTCAGCGTGGGGGCCCAGCTGTGGGTCTGACTCACGGATGAACTGCATCACCTCCTCCACTGTCCAGGACGAGGGGTCACGGCTGCTGAGCCGAGAGACGTCCCGGGAGCCCAGGTACCTGTCTGACCCTGGGGATGGCAGACAGAGCTGTTACTGGGGGTCCCTGGCACTGCCCCGCAGCCATTCCCCCTCAATCCACCACTCAGCTCCTCTCCCACAGCAGGGCAGAGACACAGCAAGGGGCACGTCCCAGTTGTGCCCCAGACTCCTGCGGCGCAGGTCTGGCACCAAAGCCTTATTCCCTCTCCTTAGGCCTGACTTTTCAGGGCAGCCTTCTGCACTGAGCCCTTGTCCCCTCTCTCAACCCCCATTCCCCTTGTTTGTCCCCAGCTCCCACTCCTCCTTGTCCATCGGCTGACACTTCCCACCTCAGCAGAACATCCCCCTGCCATTCCCACGTCTCTCCCCGCTCACGGGTCCTCCTCCCCTCCCAACACCTTTAGCACATTTAACACGGCAAAGCTGGTTTATGTTTTCACTGGCTGCATCTCCTGACGGACTGAACCCACAGGTGACAACATCCCGTTGTCCAAAAGCATGGCCTGAGCTGGCACAGGTCCCACTCCCAACATGCACAGCCCCTTGTCTCAGCCCTGCTTGCAAACGTGTGGGGGAGGCACCAGCAGTCTGAGCTTTTCAGACGCTTTTACTGATGCCATGCACCTAAACTGATGCTATTTGCAACCCCACGTGCTGCAATGAGCAGTTCAGCTCTCCTGCCCCTCCTCCTCCATACAGACAAATGCCATTCATGCATCTGCCCATCCTCCCAGTCCCACCAGGCAGCTTTTGACTCCCCGACCATTCCCAATCCATCCTTGTGGACTCAGACATCCATTTATCACTTGGACACAGTTCAGCTCCTGCCTGTTCCCTTCTCCCCACTGACCTCCAGGTCCCCCCAGTCACCAGCCAAAGGAGCAATGTCACCTGTCCACACTGCCACCTGCCAGGTGCCATCACACCTAACAGACTTGGTTGGCTGTGCAGAGCCCAGCCTCTGGTACTTGCTGAAGTCAGAAAGGTGTAACTGGAGTTAGAATAGCCCTTTATTGCCCAATTTACAGCTGCAGGGCTGTTCTGAGCTCTTACCCCCAGAGCTAAGCCTGCGCAGGGCAGAGGTGCTGCCCTGGCTGAGGCTAGAGGGCTGGTGCAGGTGCCTGTATCCTGGCAGGCGATAGTCTCTGGAGCTCCTGCTGTGGCTGGATGAATTGACAGAGTTCAAGGCAGAGTCCATGGGGTCCAGGCGAGGCTCCAAGGGCCCTGGGAGGCCATCTCCCAGGACAAAGGTTTCACCTGGAACGCACCAAGCTGCAGTCAGTGCACCCGAACGCCACGGCCCCACGCTCCCACGCGGGCCAGAGCCACAGCAGCGGCAGCGCTCGCTGGGCCCGACCCCTCGCCGGTCTCTCCCAGCACAGGGATCAAACCAGGCACTGCCAGAGCCCTGGTGTTCACCAGTTTGCCAGTCTGCAAACGGTGTCACCGTCTGCCAGTGCCAGTCCAACCAGTGTAGGGACAATGGTCCCAGCCTGGAGCAGCAGCTCTGCTGTTCAGCTACTCTGTTTATGCCAGCACCAGCTGTGGCCCAGCCCTGTGGCCTGACTGCCCCGGGCCCCTCCCTGGCCAAGGGGCACCATGGGGTAGGGCAGGGCTGTCCCATCTGGATGCCAGTGGACCCAGGACTCAGACAGTCCTGAGCAGGGAGAGGAGAGAATGCTCCCCGAGGGGTCACACACTGCACATCCTCGGCATCAGCGTGCAAGGGAACGGCCCTGGCGTTTGGGACTGGGGTGTCAGACACACATGCAGAGCAGGAGCTGCAGGGCCAGGCAATGCTCCCACACCGTGCTGGTCTTCCGGCCCCAAAAGCAACATGCTGGTGACGAGCTGCTCATCCCTCCTGACCTCCTGCTGGGCCAACTCCCTGTGCTGGGACATGCACAGGAGGGCCTGGGCTGAGGGCTCTCCCCAGCCAGGGTATTAGAGAATTACTGGCTTCCTCACCTTCTCCAGAAATGCACTGAATTTACAGCTGTCTGTGGCACTATTGGGATGCAGGGGCTGAGGAGACTGTCCAGGGTGACAGGTTGTACTGGCTCAGCCAGAAAGATCTGCCTGTGCTGTAACACTGTGACAGCTTCATTGCAGGGCCACGTTTGTAGGTTTTACTATGGCACAACCAAGTCTCAGCCCAGGTGGTCCTTGTGCCTCATGGGTCACCCTCAAACAGCTGAGTTCTTTATTATGAAACACCTGCCAAGGAGGGAAGTAGCTCCACGGTGAGGGGCATTGCCTGTGTACTCCAGACCTGCCAGCACACGTGGCTGGGAGCTGCAGCTCCTCCACCAGCGTCTGTAGGGACCCTGAGGGCAGCTCACAGCCCCGAGCTGCTGCCACTCAAACACCACGGCAGGTGACAAGGGGGAAGAACCCTGAGCCACTGCACCGGCCAGGCCTTGGGTTTCTTCCCCGGGACTTCCCAGACTACAGGAGCAGCAGGTGAGAAGCCAGCACAGCACTGCTGTGCTGAACTGGGATCATGTTGAGCGTGCAGGGTCTGCAGCCTGTGAGACCCAGAAGCTGTTGAGATTTTCCCAAATTCCCTGCTGAGCTGATGCTGCCACGCTCCATTGAAGGGAAGCGCAGCTTGCCAGAGCCTGAAGAGGTTCCCAAGTGCTGCAGCCATTGGGTATGACTGACTGGGGCAGCCTCTCCTGGCTACACCCTATTTGCTCCGGTTTCTATGGACCATGGCACTATTGTGAGAGCTGGGATCTTCTGGTCTTACGTGTCCTGCTGCCTGTGTTTGAGCAGAGACCCCAGAGGCCAGTTCAGCTGGTCCAGCCCCAGCCTTCCAGGCCTTCACATCCTAAGGATATTACACGGGAACACCCTCGTCTGGCTGTTGGCCTGCCTGGTGTGGGGTTATCAGCTGGGTAATTGCTGTTCCCACCTCGGGGCTTTGCTACTCTGCACTTGAGGCACTGCTGCCTTTCTTTGCTTATAGGTCTCTGAGATGTGCCCAGAAACAGCAGCACAGCCTTAAAATCTCATGTACAAACTGCTGGTGCGAAGACTGTCACCCCTGGTGACCTGTCCTGTGCTGGCCCACGTGTCACTTGCTTTCTGCAAGGACAGGTATGTTCTCTCCTGCTCTGGATGCATAAAGAATGGTTTGCTGACTCATGGCTATTCCTGAATAACTTCAAACCCCTCCTGCACTCCCACCATTGCATTTCAGCCCCAGACTGGATGCAAACTAGAGCTAGCTGCCCTGGCCTGGGCTGGGTGGAGATCCCCTGCCCAGCCAGACCCACCTGTGGGTGTCACACCGATGGGTTTCCACTGTAGCTGCTTCCAAGCAACTACATTGGGTTTCTTGTTCAACGGGACAGTTCTGTTTAAACCCCAAAACACTTCCCAGTAAACATCTGGGGAAGGCTGCTGACTGCCAGGAAAGGGCAGAAGCAGGAGAGGGGTCAGTGGGCCCACTCCTCTGAGCTGTCACAGGACACAGGACAGCTGTAGGCATGGGAACAGGTCTGAGCTGCGTATCTCAGCCCTCCAAGGAAACCCAGCACCTTCTGAGGTGACAGAGAGCTTCAGCTTGCCAGGAAGTCCTGGGACACTCACCCAGCTGTGCTGGGTCAGGCAAACACACGTGTCTGTGCTCCCAAAAACCTCAGAGCTCTCACAGTGGGGGCTGGTGTCAGCAGAAGGAATTTCAGGGCCCAGTTTGGGAGAGCACATGCACAGGTTCCTGTGGGTGCAAGGCTGAAGATCCAAAACTCACCCTCAGAAATGACTTCACTCAACAATTAACACATTGTCATGACAGGAATGCACTGTGATGCATTCTGCAAACATGTGATCCTGTTCTCACATGCTGGTGATCACACACCTGAGGGCATGGATGAGGCCCTAGGGACATGATGTTTTTTTGCCCAGGAGGTAAAACCGAAGGCACACGTTGATCCCCAGGTTCCCTATCCCTGCACAGGTGAGTGCCTGGTTGGGCTCCAGCACTGCACCAGAGCTGGGGGCTTTGTGGCAGGGTCAGCGCAAGAGAGATTGAGGCCTTTTCCTATCCTAAAAACACAAGTACACAGGGAACTGCTCAATGAATGCTACCTCCCGGGAAGGGAGAGGGAGATGAGGCAAGAGGGGAACAATTACTGCCCCTGGGAATCATCTGTAGCAGAAGACAAGATGCTCGTGCAAGTGGCAGGGCACAACTGCACTCAGGCACGATCCAGGATCCTTCACCCTTGATAACTAGTGTTGGAGGAGGAGGAGGAGGTGGCTGATCCTTAGGCAGATTTCCTTACACAAACTGTTTGGTTTAACTAAAGGCTGGCAGTTGGCACATTGTAGGGAAACATGCCACAATTAGTGGCGGAGAGGCAGGGAGCAGATAATTAAAGTTTAATTAAACAAATAGTGCTATAGACTCAACAGTGTCATTTTACTGCTAAAACACGGGAGTTTGGCCACAAGCACAAATGTGATTTGCACTACTCCTGAACACCCACTGCTGCCAGCAAGTGATGGGCTGTGAAGGCAGGTCCCCACTGTGCTGGGACTGCAGTGTTTCAGCAAAAAGCCACACAAACGCCACTGGATACAAGAGGAAAAACAGTGTAAGATGTGAGATCCCCTCCTCATGTCTCTGCTTCTTGCCAAATGCAGGGTGAATGGAGATGTCCCACTGCTGCTCACAGCCTTCCATATGGCAAACTGGGAAGTGTTCAGGAGCTGCTGCCTGAGACGGAGTTCATCCCCATGGGAAGATGTACTTCGTTCAAGAAATACTCAATACCTGAATATTTCAGGTGCATATTCTTATATATATATATCCTCTGAAATGTGAATACTCCTGCCTGCCCCTCAATTTCATGGTGGAGGAGGATATATTTGTTATAGCTTTTAGCTGTGGAGTAAGAATGAATTTCTAGATGGAATTTGACACTGCACCTCATTGCTCCCTGCTTGGACAAAGAACGGAACCAGACCAAGCTGCTGCAGGAAGGATCACCCCCTTCACACACAGACACACTTCCTGCCCACTTGTCTGTGTTTTTCTGGAAGAGGCTGGAGAATTCTGGCATCCAGATGGCACAACTCATTCAAAGGCCAAGGGATAACTGAATAGACTTTGAAGCAGACTAAGAATCAATCTTGTAGAAACCTAATGAAGGCTCCTCCTTGGAGTTACCCATTATGGAAGCCTCCTCTCTTCACTGACAATCCAGAATGTGCAAAATTCACCACCCAACCAAGGCATTTGAACCTTTGGAGTAATCCAGTGCTTCAAGAACAGGCTGAACACCGTGTGTCCCACCTGCTGGGGGAGGAGGAGGGGCTAGGCTGTGCCAACGGTTACCCAGATGCAGTAGCTGATGCATCAGAGAGGAACCAAGGAGACCAGCACCCATTTGGTGGTGGGAAACAGAAGGGGCCTCAGGGAACAGTTTCTGACTTGTCAATATGCTGGAGTAGATGAGGCAGTGCCACACACCACCTCTGTCATCACTTCAGCTCTGTGACAAACCTACAGTTTTAATCACTGCAGATAATGAGGCCACTAGAAACTGTCCATCATAGAATCATGGAAAGGTCTGGGTTGGAAGGGACCTTAAAGCCCATCCAGTCCCCCCCCTTGCCATAGGCAGGGACACCTTCCACTACTCCAGGTTGCTCTGAGCCCTGTCCACCTGGCCTTGGACACTTCCAGGGATGGGGCAGCCACAGCTTCTCTGGGCAAGTTCAGACCAGCTGTGCTTAGGGATGGGGTCAGTGATCCTGCAGAGCACAGGACACAGTGATGGATGCAGACCAAGATCACCCACAGTGGTGCCAGGCTGGGCACTCACACCTGGGATCAGCAACCCCAGCAAAACCAGGGAAACGGAGATTCTAAAGGGATGGCAACAGAGCATGAAGCCACTGATCTGTGAGCCCTACAGGAGTCTACAGCAATTTTTCAGGCATTTCAGTCACAAAGAATTGTGACTAACACCTTGGCAGATTTCACCATCCATTAATTAAAAGGCCTCAGTAAGATTAAATCTTCAGTCTGCATTATGAAGGGTTTGCAGTTCAGAACAAAAGTGGGAGTGTATTTATTGAAGATTACTCAGTTCAGGGAGTCTTCCAGCTACCTGGACCTTCTGGAAATCCCCCACCTGTGCATGTAAGGGACACCTGTGGATCACACACTAAAGAGGACATTCCTGCAGCTGCTGTTGGGAACATGGCCCGGCACATCTGCACCAATGGTATCCCAAGGGACTGTGGGAAGGAGCAGCAGTGCGGGATGGGAATGATGTGGCTGAGCTGGTGGAGCCAGTGAGACCCCACGGGGGTTTTAGGGAGGACTCTGAGGAACAAGATGAGATCCTGGGAAAGGGCACCAGGTTCCTGGCCATACAGCTGCACATCAGCATCTGTACAACAGGCTGCAGCAAACCCTCAGGGAAAAATCTGGGGGCAGATTGATTGAGGCAGCTGGGCAGTTTGAGCACTGTTAATCCCACGCACAGCGATGGAAGCTAAACCAGATCATACGGTGTGAGATGACGACTGTCAGGGTTAGAAGGAATTCCCGCTGCATTCCACATGCCTGACACATCTGTGTGGGGAACCTGCCTCAGCACAGAGCAGCTCATCCACTCCCCTCTGGAACACCAAGCACAACCCATGCCAGGGACAAGCAAAGCAGCTCCCTGAAGCCACGGCTCGGTTTGGCACGGCAGATCTGCCCCTGCTGCAGCCAGGACAGGGCGCTGGGAACGGCCAGCTTTGGGAAGAGACGCTGTGCTCACCTTCCAAAGGGTGACGGTCATTCTTTGGTAACTTGGGGGAGAGAGGAGCACTGTATGGAGGGGGCTCTTGGGAATAGCGCTTTGTACCCCGGCCTGGTCCCTGCAGAGAGCCGTCTAACGAACTGCTTCTGTCTAGGAAAAGAGAACAAGCCCTCTTTAGGAGTGGAGACGTCCTGGGAAATGCAGTCTTCACAGAGTCCCCTGAGCCCTGTGTGCATCGCCAGCCTGGGCACCCACCACCTGTTCAAGCTGCAATCCAGCACATCTGGCAGGGCTCAACAGAGCAGAATTTGCAGGTTTTATCACAGAAAAAGGGCGATGAGAAAACTAACAAAGAATCTTTGCCGTGTTTTGCCATATTTCACCCAAATATCACCTCTAATTGACTTAATTCCATTTCTCCTCGTTCTATGCCTTGGCTCATCCCACACAATTCCTGCTCATCCCACTCACCACCTTTCAGACACATGTAACCCTTCACTTCCAGGGATGGGGCCCTTGATGTGGGTTGTAACCCTTGGATGATTTGCAAACCCTCTGTGACATGCACAGTGCTGGATTAAACCCTACTCCAGCGTTCAATCTCCCCCCTCTGTGGACCCTCAGGTGCTGTCACTGCTGCTCCTCTCCAAACACAGCCCAAGGATGGGACTCTCCATATCCTACACAGCAGACCGGACATTGGGATGGGCTGGGAGGTCTCTGCACACACGGCATCAGTGGGTGGATGAACAAGGAATGGAAGCACTGATGGGGACAGCAGCCAGGTAGGTGACACGGGTGACAGACCCTGTCCCAGCTGAAGTGACCCTCCAGCTGCCCCCTGCCCACGCAGGCCACCAGCTCCCAGCTGGGCCCTTCCAGCCACCCCGAGCATGGGTGACACGTGAGAGGTCGCAGCGTTCCTGGGTGCGGGCACAGAGGGGTCCAGTGCTCCTACATGAATGCCAGGAGCCACCAGCAGCCCGGAGCAGCCCCGACAGCTGGCACAGAGCAGGAACAGGTGCAGGAGGGGCAACACATACGGCAGGGACCGACGGGACCGACACCAAGGGAGATGCAAAACGCCCAACAAACGGAGGTGCAGGTCGGGGGGAGCACCAGACGGGCACAGTTGAGTTGATTAAGGAGAAACACAAAGGTAGAGAAGGTACCTGTTCAATCAATATCCTTCAGGGAAATGAAAGAGCTGCTTGCACTGAGGCCCTGGGACTCCACAGGAGTATGACCGAAAATCACTGCCAGAACATTGCCAGAAAAACAAATTCCATCCTCAGGATGAGTCCCTGTAAGAAACACCCACTGCCCAGAGAGGGGAACACATGCTCTTGGTAATGTCTCTGGATAGCTCTGTGTCAAAGTGCACAACCTTCTTCACCCAACAGCCACAGAACCACAACCCGAGATGATGCTCTACAAAGGTTTCATCAGGTTTTGGTTTGGGTTATTTTTTTTTAAGTGGTTGACATTAAAAGTAATGCAAACACAGCAGGTCGGATTATAGAAGTTAATCCCAGGAATCAGAAGTGAGGTCGGTGTAAATTAATGGGAGGATAAACCAAAAACAGAATTCTGGTTTTAAAGGACAAGTTTTAAGAAAATAAAGAAATGGAGTAACAGACAGAACTGCACTCGAGTCATCAAGAATAAAAAGAAAATGCCTTCAGTTCAAAGATGCCATAAACCTCATGAATGGGTATCATCAAAGAGGAAATAATCTGAGAGGGAAGGACCTCAAATCTCAGTGGATAAATGCTCACTTTGAGAAGGATGCTGAGAACAAGCAGATCATTTACTTGGATAAAAAGGCCCTGCTCAGCATGGAGCCATGCACCTCAGAGGATGGGGAGTGCAGGGATGAAGAGAGGTTTTTAACTCATTCTGTGTTTTGAGACAATGCAAAGGCAAAGACAGGCCCAGGTTTCAGCTTCAGAAGGAACAAGCACAGGGGAACAGAGTGAGGGGATGCAGTGCAGAAAGGTAAGGATTGAGAGAAAAGGAAAAAGGGTTGCCTCCAAATGACAGGACAGTTGGAAGGGATATTTCACCTCCCCTGCCTCGGGAGGCTGGTGGGAGGAAGAGCAGCTCACCTGCCTTGCCTGGATGGGGCTGTGGGTCATCCCAAGGCCATGGGGATGGACACCCTTATGAGCAGCGACAGTCACTCTCCTCATCTTGTCAGGCCACTCAGGGCTTCTGCTTTAGGACAATGTACCTTGCACTGACTGCACTGGCACCTCTCCCTTGGCTGCAGAGCACACCTACACACTTGGCTCAGGTGTTGATGCATCTGTGACATCCACCTGCACCCAGTGCACTTTTAAGGTGAAAGATGGTAGATTTAGACTGGATAAATGGAAGAAAATCTTCCCTTAGGGTAGTGAGGCCCTGGCACAGGGTGCCCAGAGAAGCTGTGGCTGCCCCTGGATCCCTGGCAGTGCCCAAGGCCAGGCTGGATGGGGCTGGGAGCCACCTGGGACAGTGGAAGCGGTCCCTGCCCATGGCAGAGGGTGGAACGAGATGAGCTTTAAAGTCTCTTCCAACCCAAAACATTCTGGGGTTCACTTCCAGCTGCAGCCATGCTGAACACTGGGGGCAAGGCTCTAAGGATAAAAGAAAGGACAGGAATGAAAATATCCACCACTGACTAAGTCAAACAACTGAATGTCCTCGAACTGGAGACTTGAGGGTACAGAGGAAGCCAAGAATGGCAACCTCAAAGGATGAAAAACACACCTGAAACTCTGGGTCTGCTGCAGTCAATTCCAACAGAACTCAGCACCGCATTACTGAGAGCGACTTGGAATGTGGTGCCAACATTGGAAAAAGAAGGTGGAAAAACCGAGTTTTACAATAAAAATCCTATGTCTGACCTCAGCAGCACCACAAGGCTTGTGGCAGGCTCTGAAGGAAAGGGCAGGAAATACACATGGCACATTCTGGGGCAGGTGTTCATCAGAGGAGACCGACCCAACGGCCTCCCTGCGATGGGGAAATCCCGATCTATCACATCAGGGAAGAGAAATCAACCTCATACACCTGGAATTCAGCAAGATGTTAGATAGAGAGAGCCACCAGCTGACAGAACATGAATTACCAGGAGCCTTGTTCTATGCACAGAAATTTGATTTGAGAAGAAAAGCTGTTGGCAGTGCACTGAAGGGAACATGAGACTGGGGAGCAACCAATGAATCTGCCTGAGGATCATCCTTGAGCCCAGTGTCATTTAATAACTGCATTAGCAACTGTGGCAGAAATTTTAGAGATTCACTGATGAAATCTGATGTTTTCCCATGTTAGGCCAGACAAAGCAGCATTTAAAATCAGGCAGGAAGGATATCTATAGAACCAAGAACCACCAAGGAGGAAAATCCAGCAGCTAAATCCAGATGTGCACTTGAAACACTGTCCCATGAGCTGGGGACCTGCAGGTGACAACAGTGGATGAGAAGAACGGCGTATGTGACCAGGACAGCCTGATCACCACCTCTTACAAGGACACAGTGATTAAAAGTGACTGCAAAGGCATTTCCTGAGACCACAGTGGTGCCAGTGCTGTGGCACCAGGTCCCCGTGGGATCCTCCCCAGAGTGCTGGGTGGCACTCTGGCCACCCCATGAAGTTTAAGTCAAACCAACACTGGCTGAGGAGAGCGAAGTGCAGCCGAAAGATGCCCTCTGAGGGCTACAACTGCTCTGCAACTACTTCCAGAAGAAAGAGAACCAAGTCAAGCTTAAAGACGATATTAAGACCGGGAGACAGAGATACCAAGTTGCCCAAGAATAAATTAGGGCTGGAAATTACAACATAGTTTCTAAAATCTCAGCAAAATACCTTAGAGCAGTCTCAATTGGAAAAGCAAAACCTGGAACTCCAGAGCTAATCCAAGAAACACCATGTGCTGTGGTGCTGTAACAGCAGGAGCCAGGGCTCAGTGGTCCAGAAGGTCTCTCCAGGCCCATGTTTTCAGATGGCTCCAGGTCACATTATGTCCATGTTGCTGTGAACAGCAACCAGCTGTCCAGTTCCCTGCAAACGGCTGTTTCAGAGGGTACTGACGTTGCTCTGTTTCCCCTTATTCCCATTTACTCAGTAAGGCAGAATGGCAGGACACTGCTGACCTAAGGGCTGCTGCAGACCTTCCCTCTGCCCCAAGCACACACCAATTCTCCACGGCACCCAGAGGGGTGCTCCTGCACAGCCAGTTTGTTTTGGGAACTCAGACCAGCTCCCAGTCCTAACCAGTGGCCATTTACTGGAAGAACCAGCCCCATACAATACATTCCTGTACTGGCGGGGAAACAAGGCAGGACATGCAGAGCTGAAGGTGAGACCACAGCAGCCTTGGTATCTGGTGTGATTTAAGGATGTACAACTGCACCCTCATTCTTCCATGACCTGCCCAAACCACCCAGAATCACTGGCACTGTTGCCCTGCCCTCGCCAGAAGCCACTGTAATGTGTAGATAGCAATGTTTACCATCTTCTTTCAGGTGCCTGAGAAAGGTGTTGCCCAACAAGCTCTGAGACATCAGGATGAACTACAGGACTAGGTGCTGTCACTTCGTTGGACTGTGGTTAATTTTTCTTTCAGTGCTGCAAACACTCTGAATCAGAGTTCAGGATGGGCAGGTCTCAGCATCGTGTCAGATCCGGTGCTCTGCCTGAGCTCCCCTGAATTCTGATTTATACTTTTCCACCCTGCCCAGCAGCCCAACTCTTGGCACAGCCACCACTGACCTCTCATGGAGGCTGGAAACTCTGTGTGTGAGCTACAGGACCTTCTCATCCATGCCCAGACCTGGGTGCTTTCCCTGCCACTCTGGTTTTGCTCTCTCTCATGATGACAGGGTACCTCCACACTGAAACATGGGGATTTTTTCTATTTGAGGGTTCCTCAGGGGACAGCCTCCAGTCCCAGTAACTGGTCATGCTGCTCCTGTCTTTGCATTTCCAGCTCCTCACAGCACAGCACGGCACAGCACGGCTTTTGTTCCTGGCCCTGCTGGCTCCAGCAAGGTTCTGCTCAGCCCTGGAGGAAGCAGAGGACAGGAAGATCCTCTCACTCACTAGACTCTGCCTAAGGTGCTTTGTGAGGTGTAACGAACGGAAGCACGGTGGCATTTGGCTGTTGCTCCTACACCTCATGCTTAGCAACTTCTCCTTAAACAGTTCTTCCTAAGTTCCCATCTTTTTACATTCATACAACTTCTGATTTTCTTGCCAGAGACATAATTATGCAAAGGATTAAGTTTGGAAAGACCTCAAACACCACCACAGCTGTTTGCTGACTAGAGCGGGAAGAAAGCAAGACAGGAAAGGAGATCAGCATTTGTCAACCACCTAAGAGGGTGCAGACAGCTTTGATCCTCTCCACGATTGACATTCCTGGAGCAGGAGCTCCCCCAGAGCCCCCAGACAGCCTGCGGGGCAGCCATCAGCCCAGGCCTGCTGCCTCTGCCCAGCACTGCAAGGGAACTGCCGGGCTTGTTTTCCACTGCTTCTGCTTCAGAGCAGTTTTGCAGCCTGACAATCTGCACTGTGACATGAACTGTCTTGCTGGGGTGAGCTCCTTCAATGCCATGCCAAGGAAACAAAACCACCTCTGCCACGGATTGCTGCATGAGCATCACCCCTGAACAGGCCACATTATCACTGAGGGCTGGATGCCCTGGCTGCTGGCAGCAGATCCACAGCCAGTGTGGAATCCACTCTGCTTTAATTAATTTCTAATTCCAGTTTACCTGCTCCATGTTACCACTCTCCCTTCTCAAGCAGTCTTCCACGTGAATTCCTAGCTCTATGAAGTCACCATAATCAGATTACAGGAAGCGGGAAGGACTGGGGGACGAGGAGAGGAGGGAAGACAAGGAGACAGAACGGATGAGCGGAAACCTACAGCGGAGATGGAAACCAAACTGACAGGCAGAAAATGCAACTGGAATCCTGCACAACAAGAGCCCTGCGGGCACGTGCACGACACTGGGTGTGATGGAATGAACCCTGTGAGAGGGCTCTGGAACACGCGCCTGCCTCCGGAGAAAGAGATAAAATCTGGGTTAAGACACGGAGCACCTGGGTCCCTACGGTGCCGCCCCCACCCCAGCTCCTACCTGGTAGATACCTGTCGTGGTCGTACTCGTGTGAGCGCTGCATGTGGCTGTTCTGAGTGAAAGGCTGGTTCCCAAAGAGGTTGTCACTGCGCAGATTGTGGCAGAGCTTCTCCAGGAAGCGGAGGACGTAGGTGATACTGTTTACTGCTGGCAGGTTCAGAGTGTGCTGTTCCCGATCAAACACAGCTGGAGACAGAAACAAACAGAGCCCAACACGTGAGCCCCCCGCGAAGGCGGGAGGCTACGCCCAGGGCCGCACAGCCAGCTCCTGGATCTCAGCATCGCTGGGCTGTCTAGAGCCAACAAAGCCACTGCCTTCCGCCGCCGGGGCAGGCCAGGACCAGCCTGCTGCACCCAGCACGGGGCCGGGGCAGCAGCGCCAGGGAGCCGCGTCCGAGGGAACGGAAAGGATTCGAGGAGGGGCCTGCGCTCGCAGATCCGGCTACGCACGGGCTTAAAGGAAAATTAAAACCCGGGGTATTTCTTGTCTGTCCGTGAGGAGTTGTGGAATCCCCCCTGTTGTGGCTCCTCCCAGGGCTGGGGCAGCGCGTGGGGCCGGTCGGTGGGGCAGGATTGCTGCCCAGGCTGATGCCAGGACTGAGCACTGCCTGCTCCAGCAGCTGTGCCCGCAGGCCATGGGAACTGCTCCGCTCTGAGTCAGCTGCCAGCTGTTGCTTCACTGACACAGATGTGTGGCAAGAAAGAGAAGACAGAACTCTTCTGTCTGCCCCTGGCCTGTGGCTGCAGAGAGCTTCAGGACAGACATCTTCCAATGAGAGAATTCTTGCAACAACCTCTCTGGAGGCAAAGTGCTGCGGGCCCGTTCTCACCTGAGATGACCTCTCCCCCGTGGCCTTGTTTTAAGAAGGAGAAGACTGTTTTCTGATGATAAGCGCAATCAATGCAGGCCTGTACTGCTTGCTGCAGGACAACAGAAGCTCGAGCTGGTCCAAAATGGTCTGGCAGCTGCTGAACTTTCTTCTTGTCTAGGTGGGGCCCAGTGCTGCCGTTCTTGTTCAAGTAAATGCAAACTGCCAAGATGAGAAATGTGTTTGCCATTAACCCACTCAAGAAAGTGAGAAACAGATGCCTAAAATCCAACCTGAGAGATGCTGAGATTTTAAGACTGTCCAATCGCTCACAAGTGGAATCCACCATGACTGCCTGACTGCATCCTCACAGTGGAGCCGCTTCTACAGGGGAATCACCTCCAAAATCTTCCTGCCTCATGCTCACCTTCCAAACTGCTGCTGTTTCTCCCACGCTCTCCCCTGCAGTCAGGCTGTAAAGTGGTTTCCATGCCAGCCAGGTAAGGTGACTGTGATGTTCAAAGGGGAAGAAGGAATGCAGCCCCCACTTTCTAGGGGTTCCCACAGTGTTTCCTTTTTGGGGAAACTGGCTTCTTTAGGTTCCTCTGAAAACTGGCCAATTACATTCTGAGGAAACAGAGGACTCAGCCCATATCCAGTGCTTGACTCAACTTGTCAAAAGCAGCTTTGCATTAGACTTTCCTGGACAGATTCATCCTCAGCTGTAGCAGTGCATACACTCTTAACTGCTGCTCTTCCTCCTTCCCTATTCCCTCCTGTACCTCTGTGCCTTGATATCCTGGCTGGAGATGGGCAGATCACAGTCCTTCAGCACCTCCTCTGCCCCTTGAGCAGTTCCAGCAGTTGTGGCTGGCACGGTGTGGGAGAGCTCATGCTCGGGGCACACAAGGGGTGCTGCACACCCGACTGTCCCCGGGCACAAAGGGCCACAAGTGTCCCTGGAGAGCTGTGGAGTCACTAGCATGCAGGGGAAAGGGGTCCTTGCACTCAACAGGTGGGCTTGCAATCTTCCTACTTCATTATTTCCAAATAGACAGAGAGATAAACAAACAGCTGATCTGGACTCACGTGCCTCTCTCAGGCCAGCCTTTGTGGAGCGGTAAGGATTGCTGGTTTATAGGCTTAGGAAGAAATGGGACTCTCTTAGGGTGTTGCTGTCTGCCTGCTGCAGTTCCTAACTGTGCAATCCTGTCAAGGTTGTGGTCCAAGACCCTCCTTACCTGTGGGAGCCTGCATGGCAGAGCTGGGGATTGTAGCAGCGTCCTGGGGCACAGTGCTTGTGTCTGGCTCTGGGGTACTGGTTGTTGGAGAGGTGGGTGCTGGATTCAGCAATGTCCTAGGTTTCCTCTGCAGAAAAAGAGGAGATATTTCTCCTTTTACCCCTGCTCTCCTTCACCATCCATGATCACTACACTCTCTCCTCTGCATCCAACAGACAAGGCACTGAGGAACATGACACATTTCTGATGGTGATGACGGGGTGTCTCAAGAACCTAGTAATCAATAAGTGTGTATTTTACAAACCACAGTCCTGAAAAATAACAAGCCTGGGATCTGCCACCTCTCTTAGACTGAGACTAGCCACATACAATGGACGGGAGAGCTTATTCTACCCTTTGGCCATCCTGCCGAGCTCCCAGCATCTGCCATGCTACTCCACAGCCAGTGCACTTCCAAAGACATGGATTCTTGATGGAAATGATTTTTAGGACACAGACATTCTCTACAGCTCTGGGGCTGGACTCTGAGGATACTCCCAGCCCACATACCCCTCCGGTCTCCTACTTGCTGCAGTCACACAGCCAGAGGCTGAGACAAACGTGCACAAACACACGCATGCACCATCCCATGGCAGGACCTGCAGCACCTGCTGTTCACCCGCCTGCATCAGCATCAGCTTTTACCTTACTGCCAGGCTTGGGGCCTCTCTTTCTGGGGAATTTCAAAGGCTCCACTGACTTGGAGGGTGTAGGCATGGGGTGGTGGATTAGCGCTTTGGTCGTTCGACCACGCTTCTTCCCTGTTTTGCGACGCCTTTGCCCTTGTTGATGCCCCAAAACAGTCTTTGTGCTACTGTGCATGCTAGGTTTCTCCGAGTTTACTTCGGAGGCAGGTAAAGGGCTCTTTGGAATCACAACTGAAATAAAAAGAGAAAAAGCAAATGTAATTAAATCAGGCGAGAATCAAAACAAGAGCAGCCTCCATCTTTATACAAGTGTCACATGGAAAAACCTGGAGTACTCCCAGCCCCCGGGTGGGGGGACTGCTCTCCATGCCAGAATAAAAACCGAACACACGGATCCCCGGCTCAGCACTCGAGCTGGGGGACACTGGGGCTTAACCTGGATGGGCTGAACTCCACAAGGATCATGCTTGCAGCCATACCTTCCTTCCTGAAAATAACTGGCACCTACAGCTCTTCCTTCTGCGAGTGGTGACCTGCCAACGACCACAGAAAAGGCTCTAAGAGCATTCCTAGGGAGGGATCAGTCAAGACCTGTTTGACAGTCACAGAGCCAGTGCTGCAAACACTGGAAATCCCCTCTCTCAAGGCTGACGTCAAATTTGTTCCGTCCCTAAACTGCCAGCAAACTGCAGTGGAAGGGGCCAGCTCCATCCTCGCTGCCTGCAAGGATTACTGCTCCTGGCCCCGAGCAACAGCTCATCTCAGCTGGACCAGCTGCCCTGCTCCTCCCATGTACTGCCAGAGGCATGTCTGCTCCTTCTTATCTTCTCACTCTTTCCATGACAAAAACAGGTTTCTGGTATACTTGCCCACAAATCCCCTGAATTTGGTCAATCATCTTTCCCAAGCCTGCTAAAGGCTAGAGATGGGCTGGCCCAGCCTAGCAGACCAGTATTTCCTTTAGTTCTACATTTCTGCTAAAAAGAAACAAACCAAAACCCTGCTGCATTTTGAAAACTGCAGAGTGATCTTTAGGATGTTTTGTTTCTCACATCTGGAAACCTCAGTGTGTGTTCAACACAGGGGCAAGGAATTAGTAAAAAACCCAAGCAAACACTTTTGAAGTCAGGGGCTTTGTAGTTAAGGAAAAAAGTCTTAGCCAGAGAAAGAGAGTGCAATAAAAGATTGATACCAGGATGACACAACTGTGGGCATATACAGAGATTTTTAAGGTTTCTTTAATGAGGATTTTATGAGCAGTTACTGCGAGCAAAGACTCATTCCCCTGGCACAATGAAATTGTGGCTGCCCCATCCCTGGAAGTGTCCAAGGCCAAACCGGATGAGGTTTGGAGCAACCTGATCTAGTGGAAGATGTCCCTGCCCATGGCAGGGAGTTGGAACGAGATGACCTTTAAGGTCCCTTCCAACACAAATACCACGGTGCATCCAGGAGCCAGCCCCATTCTGCTTGTCCTGTGGGCAGGGAAATGTTTAGTTTTAATTTTATTTCCTTGCTTTTGTGCATTAGCATTCTGTATCAGAAGCTGGGAAGAAGCACACAATTATCAGGATCTACCTGACTTCCTGAATAAAGACTTTTTTGTTTCAGGCAGACACAGGGAATGTGGGAGAAATAGGGTTTTACTACTCCTTGTCTGAGCTGTTAATATTAACAGCAAGACTATTTTGTTGGTAAGAAAATGAATATGATAGCTCAGGCGATTCTTACAGCTGATGGTACTCCAGGAGTGTCACCTGCTCCAGGTGACATCTGACACTGAGCTGCAGGGAGGAATGGCTCAGGTTAGGCAGGTGCTGATCATGGAAACGTGGGGCCTCTGGCCTCAGGTGTGCAATGGCTGATCTCAGCAGAGAAATGTTTGTATTAAACCAGTTATTAGAATCCCACAAGTTGACAGAACAAGGATAAACACAGCTAAAATGGAACAAGTTGCCACGAGAAGCTGTGGCTGCCCCTGGATCCCCGGCAGTGCCCAAGGCCAGGCTGGATGGGGCTTGGAGCACCCTGGGATAGTGGAAGGTGTCCCTGCCCATGGCAGGGGGTGGAATGGGAAGGTCCCTTCCAACCCACACCATTCCATGATTCCATGATTCTAAAACTCTCCATACTTCAAAGAAACTGTTAAACATCAAAGGGATGTGGAAGCCAGGACAGGGAAGCGCTTCATCTGAGATCTGCTCAGCGTCTAAACCAAGCTGTGCCACAATGAGGTTTCTCTAACCTGAAGGAGAAATTGAGAATTCTACAGACAAGCTGTGAAAGCAAACCCATGTTCTCAGTTTTACTCATAACAAACCCACAGAATGGTGCATTTGGGAAGTTGGCATGCAGTAGGCAGAGCAGCTGGACTGCACCTTTGCTCCCAGGCTGGGACCACATCACTGGGAACCCACTGCCAGGAAAAAGGAGACTGCTGTCAGATGAAATCTTGGAGTGCAAGCTTTCACTGTATAATTTTATGCTAAAAAATGATTTCATCTTTTATCTTTTGGTGAAATAAATGCAAGAAAAATCTGTTGCCCACTTCATCTATAAAGACAGTACAGGTAATAGTAATTTGCCAGGTTTGAAGAATTGTTTTTGGGATTTGGGAATAAAAACCCATAACTGGATGCATGCAGATCCCATGATGGGACACCTCATGTCATTCAACCACCCAGAGGAGTTCCCACCCTGTGCCCCTGGCAGCTCAGCTCCAGCTCCGCCACAGCTCCTGCAGCGATGGAGGAGCTGCCGCAGCAAGGGAGGCTGTTCACCAAACAGGCTAAATTACATCTAAATGTGCAGGCAGCTCAGGGCAGAGAGACACAGACTGTGACCTAGATTGGTGCTGTGTGCCCAGCAGTACTGCTGAGCACAGCCCTGAGCACAGCCCTGAGCACAGCCCTGGACAGGCACTGATGTTTTCCCTAGGGCTGATTCCATCAGACTGATGCAATGCAATTTTTCTGACCCGAGTGATTTAATGAAATGAGGTCTTATCCTCCCATGGTCCAGCAGACCTGCCTGGCTTTCTGTTGGAATTGAACCAGAATCTGAGCAAACACCAGCCTGTGCTAATACATTTCTCTTGCCCTACCAGATGCATTGAGCTGTGTGAGGAGGAGACACCAAGAGCTGCAGAGCAGAGTCCTCCCACCAGCTGCACCCACACATCAATGGTGCAGCCCCCAAAACACAGGATTACAGCTGGCCACACTCTGCCTCATCCCCACGGCACCAGTTCTAGTGACTGGATGCTTCCTAAAGGAGCCTGAAATTTCTTTTCAGGTGCCTGTTGTTTTCCTGCAGGATTTCAGCCCCTGCTGCCATGCAGATGTGGTCCAGAAACATGGGATTGCTGTGGAGACATCAGTGCCCAGCACTCGGCCCTGCCTGCACAGAGCTCCAGAGGTGGAAACAGCTGTGCCCAGCAAGCAGTATTATCTCACAGCTCCAACCACTGCCCAAGTCTCCTTTAACTGCCAAAAGCTTCCATTTACTGCATCTTATTCTTACTATTATTACATCTTAATTATTAAGGATCTAAAGCTATCAAACAGTGTCCAAAGAAGGACCACAAAGATGCTAAAAGGTCAGGAGGGGCAACAGAAGGAGCAGCTGAGGGCACTTGGTGTGTCCAGCTGGAGCAGAGAACTCTGGGATCTGCAGCTCCTCCTGAGGGGCAGCTCCGATCTCTGCTCCCTGGGACAGGGACAGCACCCAGGGAACGGCTGGAGCTGGGCCAGGGCAGGCTCAGGCTGGAGAGCAGGGAAAGGTTCTTCCCCCAGAGGGTGCTGGGCACTGCCCAGGCTCCCCAGGGAATGGGCACGGCCCCGAGGCTGCCAGAGCTCCAGGGGCGTTTGGGCAGCGCTGCCAGGGATGCCCAGGGTGGGGTTGTTGGGGTATCTGGGCAGGGCCAGGGGCTGCACTGGGTGATCCCTGGGGGTCCCTTCAGCTCAGGGTGTTCTGTTATTCTGTGATTCAGCTGGTGACAGTGCCAGCCCAACAGTGAGCAGCTGCCAGAGACATTCTCACTTTCTTCTTCCTTGTATGAGCCAGTGAGAGGAGCCACATTTTCAGAAAATCAAGTGGGGCCTCTCTTACTTAAAAAATAACAGTTTGCTGTTGCTGAGTAAAGCAGCATCTCTCTGTGCCACAGCTTTGGTGCTCACCTGAGCTGTGAGCAATCTAACCAACTCCAAAGCTGGCCTTGCTTTGGAGGAGTTGAGCCATACAACCCTGAGATCCCTTCTGACCTGAATTATTCAGTGATCTGAACTCATGGTTACTTCAGCTCATTAAGGGGACAGAAAACTAATCATTGGAAATTTTCTGCTGGCTGAACTGTGTTGTTTTGGGTCACACAGGCATCCAGGACAATGGCAGACACGGAGGGGGAGGCTGGCTCCTTGCTGGGCTGGCTGGCATTGGATCCATTTGGCACAGTGAGAAACATCACCCTGAAGATGCAGGACCAAACACTGCTGAACTCAGAGATGAAGAGAAGTTGGGCACCACTGACGATGTTATTCATCACAGAAATATTAGTTTAAACAGGAGTTCTAAGCTTTCTGCAGAAACAAAGACTTCACAGAGAATTCCTGATTTCAGGCTCTACTTCCTAATGCCAGAATATCCCATCAGCTGATACATGGCACCTGCAGCTGCCCACCACACTGTGACTGAAACTGTTACTTACAGGAGACTCTGCACAGTTGCTATTCACACTCTGAGGGTTAGTCAGTGCTAGGAAGCAGCATTTGTCACCCTTCAGCTTATCTCAGGCTTGTCAGAGCTTGAAGAAGACAAAATTATGTCCTTGGGACAAGAATTACAAAGTCAAAACATGAAGAAAAATATGGAACAAAGAAAAGGTGAAGTTGCAGGAGGGTTTCCTGCCTTTCTCTCCTATTTACCAGGTTCATTTACCAAGCGCTGCAGGAGCACAAATCTCAAATTCCCATTTTCTGTGCCAAGGGCTCTGTACTCTCAGATGCAGCCATAGCTCACGTGCTTCTCCCTGGAGATCTCTGCAATGGCCCCTGCAGTGTCCTGAAGCACAGAGGGAGGTTTCTGAGCACACCACTCATGCCCACTCCAAAGCCCCTCTGATGGATTTCCTGCAGGCCACCCCTCCAGTGGTCCTTTGGTGCTCACTGCCCCTTGTCCCATCTTCAGCACTTCATGGGCAGAAGTGGCACTCAAAGAGGTGGGTTAAAGAGACCCATTTAAGACAAGAGAGCAGAAATCTTGATGAGATCTGGCTGAATCCTTCCCGGCATGAGGCATTTCAATCCAAGACACCCTGAAGGCTGGAGCTGGACAGGAACCGGAGCTCAGCGCCTGTCCCAGAGTAAAATGTGAAAGCTTCAAATCCCTGGGGTTCTTCCCAAAGCAGAGACCGTCATCACTGACCACCATGAGCATGACTGGGACAGAAATACAGGCCCTGAGAAGGCTCCAGACTTGGACTGTCCTGAGCTCTCAGCAGACGTGGCAGACACAACACAGGAGAAGGGAGGCATGGGCTCCTTGCAAAGACAGAGATTAAGAACATGACTCCAAATCCTGGAATTTAAAGCTGAGAAGGCCATTATTCTGATAATTCAGTATTTCCTGCAGGGATTTGTGCTCTCCAGCCTGTAACACCTGCTTGAGCTAAGGCTGAAACCAGAGGAGATATCCGACACAGCGTGGGGGTCCAAGTGCTGCAGGATTTGGCACGTTCTACCTGTTCTCATGGTCAGCTCTCTCTTCTCCCAAAGATAACACTTTCTTTTTACACAAGCTTTGCCTAGTTGCAGGTTTTGACTACTGAAATAAGGTTGTTTTATCCACTAATCCCCTGTGCAGTGGTTACACAGTAGCACAAAAAGAAACCCAAACCCACAGTCCCCCAAACTCTCCATCCCGCTCATCCTGACCGTGGGGGTGCATTATAATGTCTTTTTTGGGCAGGACATCCACAGGCACATGAAGAGCAATGCCTCAGACATTTATTGAACCTGAGACAGGCTCTAAACATTCATCATCAGCGTCCCATTTCTAAAAGGCTTAGAAATCTGCATGGTCTGGAGCAGCACTTTTCCTCGTTGATGGCATGCATTCGGATGAGCTCTGCCACTGCAGATGCCACTGTACATCCCCCTGGCACAAGCTGTGCCATTTTTTATGGTTGTTTTATTTGTTTTTCCAGTTGTTTTATTTATCAAAATAAAACAAGTGGGGGAAAAAAAGTCTCAAGAGTCACAGTGATACCAGTGACTGCTGTTTGCTATTTGCACAAGTGTCACATTTTCAGTCTCACAGCAGCATTCCCACGTGCCCTAAACCATACTGGCAACTACACCCCAGTGCTCCCTGAAGCAGCACAGCAGGGATCCTGCAAGCCTTGGCAGGTGTTCCCAGCACCTTGCACCGTGTCTCAGAGGTGTTGGGCAGCACATGACAGCCCAAACTTCAGTGACTTGCCTCAAGTGCCAGAGCAGTCACCGAACTGCGAAACAGACCAAGTGTCCCAGCTCTGATTGCAACCACACAAGGAGACGTGGAAAAGAGCTGGAGACTGCAGTCGGTGCTACTGGAGCTAAAGACAAAACCCCTATTCTGCACCTACAGGGTCTGCTTGCACAGCTAAACACCAGAACTTGGGACCCAAGAGACCTCTCCATCTCCAAGGCTGCCCTTGGTGCATCTCAGTCCGCCCAGACATTTGCTAAACTCAAGCAGGTAATTCTACCTAACCACAAGGTGCATCTGCTAAAACATTTTCCAAAACAAAACAGAGGCTTTACTCAATAATAGCCCCCAAGAGGAATCTGAGCCACTTGGGCAGTCTCAATCCAGCCTACTGCAACAGAAACCTGGAGGGGTCTGGACTGGCGAGAGACCATGTAGAAGGATGTGACACAGCCCATCTGCCTCCAAGATCTTCACCAAAGGCTTTTACAACACCTCCAGAGCCATGGGATAAGAAGAAAGGTTTCTAAAGGGATAAATCAAGGATTACAAGAGGTAGGGGCAAAGAATCATTCTTGCAGAGGAGAGATATCTATGTGGGGAACACAGGGATGTGCACCGGGATCCACGCTGCTCATCCATGAGTGACCTGATCAGGGGATGAGAGGTCAGAAAGTCTAAGGATTCCTCCTTCCAGGGCAGGCAGGACTGTGGCAGCCCATGAGCAGAGACTGAGTTTCAGGGAGAGAACACAGCAGGTGACCATCCCACAGACAAACAGAAAGCAGTGAGTGTGGAGAACTCACTGTACAGCCTTCAGCTGTACAACCCTGGGCTCTGAGCTGCCTCGTGCTCCTTCAGGATGGAGAGCTTGGGCTGCAATGCTCACTGAACAAGAATAGCAGCTCAACGCACAGCAGTGGCCAGAAAGAGCCAGAGAAAAAGCTTCCACTTTGGAAAAATGAGAGACCAGAACACTGGATGTCACCAACTGAACAGAAATCCTCGTTTTACTGGTTGAAATCTAGCAAAAACCCCCAAACCTGCAGCTGATGCCTGGATTCTCATTTCCACAGAGTTCCAGACTTTCTGGGGATACTAAATCCAGGGCTCAGCTCTGCCTTGCCTGCTGCACACCCAGGACCCCCCAGACTGCTCTGCACTGGTCCTATCAAAACTCACTGGTCACACTGAGCATTTTGAGAGTTCCTTCACACTGCTTTGGCTCTTCCGCACACAACGTCCAACATCTTGTAATGGTTTTAATCAGTTTCCAGCATCATTTCAGAGGCACTAATTCTTATTGTTATTTAGCAGTTATTGATGCATTTTAGAGTGTAAACATCCGTGTGCAGATACTCCTCAGTGAGGGGAAGTGCTCTGAGATGCAGCACAGCAAGTGTCAGGATGTGCCACACAACAGACGTATCCCCCAAACTGCCCCGGGGTCAGCACCATCCCTGCTCTGCTGAGGGCAAAATAAACACAGAGAAGTGGCTGGCTCGTGATCAGAGACATGCAGTGACAGCCTGTGCAGAGCAAGGATATCCAAATTGTTGTCCTCAGCAAAAGTCGTGTTCAGTTTTGTGCTGAGCACACAGATTTCCTTCATCCCAAACCCAAGTCTTCATTTCTCCCCCACACAGAAAGAAATTAATTGCTCTGTACCCACTGAGTAGCATAAGTGAATGGGGAAACTGAGTCACACATCTTTCCTATAAAACCCTGCGAAGTCTGGCACTTGGATAGGGAAAATGGTCTCCTGTCCCACCACTGGAGCTGCTAAGCAAGTTCTCCCTCAACAGCAGCTCAAAGCCCCTCATGTCTCTGCACATTTGCTGTGGAACACCTACACAACCAGCCACAAACCTCCCAGGCTGCCAATTACACATCTGGAGCCTGGAGGAGCAGCAGCACATTCCTGCTTCTTCAGCCCTTCTTTTCCCTGCCATCTCCCATTCCAGCTCCCAGAAGGCAAAGCAAGGGAGCAGAAGGACCATGCTGGGAACACACCTGGCACAGGCATTTACACCCTGGAGAAGAATGGCAGTTCTGGACGGCAGGGCTGGCTCAAGGGACTCGGTGTGCACATGCAGATTGCACAGGCAGCCCTCAGCAGAGTAACAGCCCAGACTGCAGCAGGGCTGCTATTTATTCTCTGCACAGTATCCTCATCACCCTCAGAGAAACACTCACCTGTAGGAGCCAGTGTGCAGCAACCTCTGCAGGCCTGTTATACACAGCTGGTGGCCTTAGCTCACACACTTTTGTGCACTGGTTTTTACTTCTCCAGTGCTCAGATACTTAACTCTGGGTCCAGTTCTCAAGGCCAGCCAGATGCTCCTTGGCATAGGGGCCGCCAATTGCCCCAGCCTGTCTGGAGCACAGCTCCTCCTCCCACACAGCTCCCAGGATGGACAAAAAGGGGCTGCAGTGAGCCTCCTGCAGCATATGGTTCAAATGCAGAGGGCAAGGAAATGCCAGGTTTGTCTACAATCACCCTCTTCTCACCCCAAATCAGCAGTTTTTCTCCTGTCCCATCCCACCACTTCTTATTCCAAATAAACTGGCTACAACACAACCTGGGCTCTCGCTTGCTGTGATTGCCTTATCACAGCCTCATCTTCTGCACTTCACTGCAAAAATAAAGCTGTTGAAGCAGTGTGTTGTTTTAATCAGCTGTGAAGCAGCTTTGGAATTAAAACAGAGATTCTGAACTACAGAAAGGAGATAAGAACTGAGCTGGGCAGCTCCAGCCTGAGAAACACATCAGCAGAGTTGAAACTAAAGCTCCTGACCGAGGGGATGCACCAGTGGGTGAAAGGAGAGACAGAGGGGCAACCAGGAAGCTCCGAGAGAAATAGCAATGCCCAAATCAGAAGAAAATCAAGTAGAAATCTGAACTTCAAGCTTAATTTGATTACGCCACAGCCAGGCTTTGTCTCCTCCATGGCAGTGCCCATGGGCACATAGCGAGTGCCCAGCAGCAACGGAAGAGCCCACCTGTGATCCGTGGAGCTGTTTGGCAGAGGGAACATGAACAGAACTGGCACCTTTGGTCCTGACACAGGCGGTGACAACATAAATCAACTGATTTCCACACCTGAGAAAAGCCATCACAGCAGCTCTTCCAGGATCAGTGCTTCAAGAGAGGCCACAGCAGAGCCTGTCCCTGCAGGGCACTGCCAAAGGCACCAGCGATGGCTGACACGTCTGGTCCTCGAGAAGACCCCAGAGCCAAATGTTAGTGAGCAACCAGCCCACAGCCTGTCGAGCCCTCAGCTTGGGCACCACGAGCCACATCTGCAGCAGGACAGAGCTTTGGTTTCTTCACAATTTGCAGCCCCTGGGAAGTTTGCATGGCTCTGCTGCTATTTATAGCCAGCTATCTCAAGGACACTCATCAGTGGAAGCACGGGCCACGAGAGACCACTCCAGCAACACTGACTGATCACATCTTCTGATCCTGGGAGAGAACTGCCAGGGGGTTTCCAAAAGCCCACGCTGAGAATGGTCCTGTACCCTTGCTCTATTCAGGTTATTCAGGGCAGTTCCTGGGGTTTCTGCTTGTTCTGATCTTCTCTGAAGCTCTTTTTTTAGCTTTGGCTTCTGGGTTAAATATTAGCAAAACACCTTAAACTTACCAGTGCTCAAAGAATGAGGAGAGTGCTTGGTGGGTGTGGTTTATTCTAATTTCTGTTCTTTTTTAAAGTTCAAAAGTTATAAAAATACCAAAGATCAAGAGAAGAGCAATGACAAGCGGCAAAAGGTCTGATCTCTGTAACAAGTGGGGCTGTGTGTTCAGGATGAAGCTCCTGGATTCCATAAAAATGCACACTCTGGCAACTTAGGCCTGTTCCCCAAAGCCAGAGTCAGAGCTGGGCTCAAAAGCATTTACTTCCCCTTGCCAAAAAATGAGGAGGAAACAAAAAAACGAAGAAACTCCCCAGCAGGTCACGAAAAGATGATGCAATGTTCTTGCTTCCATAGAGTCACTGTAAAAATCCCACCAAAATGGGGCTGTTCCTCCCCTACACACCTACCTTGCTCCGATCACACCTAGCCCATCAACCATCACAACCATGTGGATGCCTCATCCCTGGAAGTGTCCAAGGCCAGGCTGGACAGGGCTCAGAGCAACCTGGGATAGTGGAAGGTGTCCCTACTCATGGCAGGGGATGGCACTGGATGGGCTTTAAGGTCCTTTCCAACCTGAAGGGATTGAGGATTCACTGTGTGCAGTCTTTACAGACCTGTGCGAGAGGAGACCGATCGACCATTCTGGCTCCTCCAGCACTTGCCCACATCAGAAGCAGGACCCCTACAAGGCACCAAGCTCCTGTCCCCAAGGCTGGAGTATGGTGACAGGAAGAAACAAGGTGTGGAGCCCGAAATCCTTGAAGTGAAGCTTCGTAGGACTGAGTGTTTAAACCTGATGTTTTCAGCCTGATGGGAAATTCTGCTCTCCCTGTGGTTGTCCTCCACAAACTCTCACCTTGGGCATACTTAAAGCTGACTTCACTCTGCTTCCAAACCTCACAGCAGAGGATGGTTGGGCAGAGCCATCAGCCCTGCCTGCAACCAGAAGCTCATGACATCCTGAGTCAGGCACTTTTAGACCCCCATAAATAACAGCCCTGGAATACTCTTCTTCCTTGAGGTCGTCCAATTCCATCCTGAAAGCACTCAGACTTGCAGCCTGCACAGGCACAGCCCTGCACCATGTCCCAGTTAAGAGGAGTGTTGTTACTGGTCAGAGATCCTGCAGAAACAAAGTGATGACCCCAGCGCTGCTAAACCAAAGAGAGGGAGGTTCCAACAGCAGGGTCCTGCTGAAACCTCCTGCCAAGACTCAGTAACACCCTGAGATATTGAAACCCTGTTTTGGGCCAGGAAGCACGGTGGGAAAGGGAAGGCAACATCCTGAACAAAACCCAGATTCTCTGGGATATGAAATACTTCAAAATAAAACATGAGGAAAAGTCAAGTTGAGAGGAAGGTCTAGACACTGAGACTAAGAACAGGCTGGGGACCAGAGGAAACTGCTTTTCCCAGATCAGTTCCTCTTCTCAGAGGCTCCTGCCAGCCCCAAGACACCATAAAGTAATCTCAGGTCTCTGACATGCCATGGTTCCCACTGAGGCACAGATTGGGTGTTTGCTGAGCCACAGGCACTGCCAGCATCCCACAGCCTCCTGCAGTGCTGGGCTCCCTTATCCGAGCCCCCCAAACCTCCAACCCCCATATTCCAGGACACACATCCAAGCCGAGGCAGGGTCACTGCAAAGAGCCTTGGCTCTGTGCCCCAAACAGCTCAAGAGATTTTTCTTGGGATCTTCCAACAGCAGTCTCAGACCAGCACCACCCAGGTACCAGGGCTGCTTGTGCGTTACACCAATGGATAAAAACCTGAACTCCTCTGTGGACCCTCCTTCCTGCTGCTGTTGGTGCATAAGCTCTACCTGTGTGGTCCCCAAAGCATCCATGCCAATGCAAAGCAACATCATCCAGCTTGATGTGGGAGCTCCAAATCCCAGCTCAGTCCTGAAGAGACAGTAATTAATATTTTCCCATGTCCTTCAAGCAGGAAAGCACAGGAGCTCACCTGAGTGTTACCCTGCCAACTACTCCTGATGAGGCTCCTCTTCCCACCACTCTGTTCTCACCCTGAAGAAGGAAGAGAAACCACGCAATACCCCAAATAAAATAATAAAATACACATTACCTTTGCCCCTGGGCAGGAAACCTAGCAGCCGATCATCATCTTCCTTTGAGGAGACGAAGCAGTTAAACACCAAATTACATGGCAGCAGTGGTGGTGAGAAACAAAGAACTTCATGAACTTTCTATCCAGGGCCAGCACCTTGTGAGCCCCTGGAGTCACTGCAGCAGCCGCCGCAGGCAGCTCCAGTCCCGGGGTAACGCAGAGCTGAGAGCCCGGGCTGGATGGAGCTCCCCTTCAGCCTGTCCCCATGGGAACTACCTCCAACTGTTCACGTTTGCTTGCTCTGCAAGCAGAGGAAGCAGCAGCCGAGCCCAGGCAGAGCGAGCAGGGTCTGACAGCCCACACAGACCTGTGCAGGCACTGACCAGTGTCCCCAGAGCCCTCGCCCAGCTCCCACCAGCCCTGGCACGGTGGCAGAGGACGAGCTCTGTGTTAGCTCTGCCCTGCCTGGCTGGGCTTGGGGCTCTCTGCCAGCTGAGCTGGTGCCAAGGCAGCAATTCCAGTCCTCCAAATTCCAGATCCGGAGCAGCTTCCAGCTCTGCCTGCCCAATCTTAACGCTTTCACTGCTGCCCCTCTCCCACAGCATGGAGTCACCTCTCTTCTGTCACAGAGCATCCAGGAGGGTGGAATAAGGAGTAGCAAACCCATCCAGAGCAACTTGGCATCAGCCAGGGGCACAGCCCAAATGGAGGAATAGCACAGGGACGGTCTGAGTTACAGACACCGAGGGCTCTACCTGTGTCCCTGGGCAGGTGTGTCCCTGCATCCTTGTGTTCAAGGTGACAGTATCTCCCTGCCCTCTAGCAGTAACACACAAAACATGGGAGAAGATTTAAAGGACACTGTTACAGAGAAAGAGGTGTCTGTATGTGTGTGTGTGGGGAAGGTCCTTCCACAGGTATGGATTAAATCTATATTTCTCAGGATGGAGAAAATGAGCTGCTTTTCAAGAGGCCAGGCATCTGCCAAGGCACTGCCACGGCATCTCCCAGCAGCAGCACTGTTGGGACACACAGCCACTGGCACTCAGCTGTGGGAGGGTCCTGTAAAGATCTCACGCTTTTTGAACCAAATCCCAGCTAAAGGTCTTGATACTGTGGCACAAACCCTAGAAAAATGCCTGCACTTCTTCAGAACTCAAAGCTGGTGTTTAAGAGTGAGCCCTTTCTTGAGCAGAGAGACAGATCCTGTGGGAATTCTCAGATGCCTGAGCCCACAGTCACATGTCCAGGCAGAAAGCCCTGATCCCACCTGCCCAGGCCCTTTCCCCAGCCCACGTACCTTTACCTGGCAGAGACAGACCCTTCAGTCACCACCTCCTCAGGTGAAGAGCTCAGAGCACGAAGCCTCCATGCAGAGATAGCTGAGGAGACCCTTCTTTAGCTGCTCTTCCCCCAGGGGCTCACAGTTCTCCATCCCACAAACCACTTCAGAAAGGAAAATAACTTCCCATGGATCCTCTTCCAATATGTGCTTCCCTGACTACAAAGAACTGATCTTTCCTCTAGTCTGTGATCGGCTGTGAACTCCAAATTTCCCATGAATTACAGAGGCAGACACATCTCTTCTGTAGAAAACCATGCCTTGGCTGAAGGAGATTTCCCTCATCCCACCTCCCCGCTGAGGGCAGGTGGCCCTGGAAACTACAATCATTAACCAGCCTCTTATCTCTTCTTTTTTCTCATCGATTTTTACTAGTGTTATTTCCTTCTTTGTTTCCCTGAAGCTCAGCAGCAGCACCTCCATTTGTATGTGCATCTCCCTCTCTCTTTCTCCCCAGCCATGATTTAAAGTAACTAAACAAGAATCCTTATTCTTTAGGTCAATCTTCAATACTGATTTTCTGCACTGCTTATAATGGGGAGGGACCCTCAAAAGCAGCTTCCCAAACCCACTCTCCACTTATGGCAGTGACCTGTCCTCTTTTAAGAGCCCACAGGCTTCTCAAAGAGCAGGATGGTTAGCAAAAGTAAAATGCATGCAAATCAGCTGGGCTGGGCTGGGCTGGGCCTGCACAGAGCCCAGCTCTGCTCTGCTCCCATGGCCAGCGTTGGGCTGGGGGGCACAGGGAGCTGGGAGGGGGCACAGCTGAGACCCCACTGCCCCAGGGATGTCCCAGACCACAGAGCTCCATGCTCTGCACGTAGAGCTGGGGAAGGAGGGAGAAGGGGGGATGGAGTGATGGTGTTTGGCACCCCAGTCCCCACCCCATGGGATGGACCTGGCTCTCCTGGGGATGCTGAGCACCGGCCTGTGGTGGGGAGCAGCGACTGTCTGGCTTGGCCGTGCACCTGCAGCTTTTGCTTTACCTGTGTAAACCGCCTGTACCTCAATCAGTTTTCACCCCTTTATCCTTCTGACTCTCTCTCCCATCCCACTGTGGGAATGAGAGGCTGAGGGGGCTCAGCTGCTCCCATGACAACCCACCACATCTGACACACACATTTTCCTCCTTCAATCTCTGCTTTCTTCCCAAATTACACTTCTACCAACCATTGCTACAGTGCACAGACTCGCGCACTCCTTATGTGCACCACAACACCTAGACCTTGACGTCCTTGGCTTGAGGAACATAAGCCACCTCCTGCAGTGTACCTGCTGTGCTGCCAGCTGGGTCACTATCTAACTCCAGTGGGAAAGCACACACACCTGGCAGGTGTGGGTAACTCCTTCCCCACCCAACATACCTTCAGGGTCTTCTGTTGACAAAAATCCATGTTGTTAGCAATGTGCATGCAGTGTATTCTGGCCTCGCTTTTGTGTGCAGCAATATGATGGGGAGACACCATTCTTCTCTGATTTGCCCTCATTCTGAAACTGACCCCACCATGCAACAGAAAGTTGCAGGGAGTTCGGGTTTGATGCCCCATGCAACCTTAATTCAGCTGGTTTATGTCTGTGTGCTGTGACACAGGAATATTTCTCGGTCAGCACTTCTCTAGGATGAGTGCTCGACTCAGTAAGAGCAATCATGCAAGCAGCTCTTCCAGGAACAGTTAAAACCCCCCAATTTCTGAAACTCTGAAGTGACCCCACAAGTCCTGAGCAAGAGAAGTGCAGCAGCTGTCACTGACCCAGCCTTACCGACTGTTCTGACTTCTGAGAGATGAGCCAGGGAGGTACCTGGAGAAAACATTTGAGAAAGAACAGTAGAGGCTGTTCAGCTTTGATTGTGATTGTGTTGTGCTGGGCTAGGAGTTGGACTTGATGATCCTTGTGGGTCCCTTCCAGCTCAGGATGTTCCTATATCCTCTGAGCAGAGCTCCAGGCTCCCAGCCAGAGCTCAGCTGAACAGAAAGTCCACTTCACCTTATAGTCCTAAAAGCCCAGATATGTATTTAAGGGTAAAAAATCATATGTATAAGAGTTATGAAAAGACATGTAAGGTGCTGTACACCACGTACGAGGAGTGGAGCAGGGATTCCTGGCCAGTGGACAACCCTGGGAGCACCCCACTGGTGTGGGTGGGACGCTGAGGGAAGTTTGCTGCACAGTCACAGAACTCCCCCTCCTTTGGGACAGCCACCAGGACCTGCCTCCCCCAACAGCTGCCAGGCTGAGGTGGAGAAGCTGAGGATGCACAGGATGAACTCTTCCACATTCCACCCTGCTCTGTAGCCCAGCAGAGCCAACATCTATCCCCAGCCCGTGGCCGACATGGAGAGAGGACCAGGACCCACCCCGGGCACTCCCAGAGCTACATTTTCCCTGTGTGGTGTGTTGGTTTGGATCTCCCAGCTCCAAGGTGTGCTGCATCCAGACAGGAGCTCCAGGAGACACCTGGGAGCCCAGAGCCACTGAGCTCTCCTGGCAGGCTGCTGCACAGCCAGCAGGCAGCAATGAATTACCAAGCAGGCATGCAGGCTGCTCCTCCGTGCTGTTTGACCTCCCTTTCCTTCTTTAACACACACACGTGCCCTAATGAAGCTCCCCAGAGTGGCTGGCTGGGCCCCAGCTCCACCAGCTCCCTGCCCAGCCACTCCAGCTAAGCAAACACTGCTGGGAGTGGGAGGCCTCGGAGATGGAGAAGGACCGTGCCTGGGAGAAGCCCTGCACTCCTCCAACTCCACTGGCAGCCAGCAGCAGAGACAGATTAGAGCTGAATGGAGTTACCAGCATTAAATAAACATGCCTGCCCTCTTTGAAGTTCTGCTTCCCTTGAACATGAGCTCATTCCACAAGGCCTCTTTCTGCTCAGCCCCAGGAAGCCGTCATTCTCCATGGAGTTAACTCTTCACAGGATTCTTCAACTTCCATGGAGTTAGCTCTTCACAGGATTCCCAACTTCCACAAGGACCTCACACGGTCAGTCCAGTATATGAGCACAGACCAGTACTAGCACAGCAGCACCTGACCCCCTGCATGCCTCTCCAGTGCTCTTTAAGAGGAATTCCCACCAGGAAAGAGAAACTGCCCGACTCCACCACATGGTCCTGCAGGCTCCAGGCTGGCATATAGAGAAGGTTTATTGGAGCTCGAGGAAAGGGCAATTCCTCTGTGGTGATGCATCCTCCAACCCCGCCAAGAGCACCCTCAGGTCTGGGAGGACTGTGCTCAACCCTCCACCACAGCGAGGCTGAGGAGTGAGGAAAAACAGGAGGAATTTCATTAAAGAGAACGTTCCCAGTACTCCATTCTTTTGGTTTAATCCCACGAAGTGGAAGTCAGAAATTCTTGGGCAGGAAAGGGAGCAGACAGTCACAAACGGAGAAGTAAAACCACAAAGACAAGGCTGCTCTCAACTCCCTGGCATTTTTGCATGGCTCATGCAACCCCTGCCAACCCCTACTCTTGTCTCAGGAGCTGAAAATAAAGGATAAAGAGAGCAGAAATCTGCCTGAGAGTGAGGGCTGCCTCTGCCTGTGAGTGGGGAGATGTGACTTTTGGGGGGCCACTATTTTTGTACATGAGCAGGAAGTGCAGAGTCACTGCACATGGAGCCAATGTGGAAGGGAGAAGCCGTCACTGCCACCTGCCAAGGGGGAAGAACAAGCTTCCCAGGATGGCACAATGGGCTGTTGTTTCTGCATAACTGACTGGGCTTTGCTCACCCACAGCTTCAGCCCCTGGCAAGGGGAGGCTGGGGAGGAGCAGAGCTGCCTGTGCTGGGGCCATGGGTCAGACAGAGGTTCCCACTTCTCCTGAGAAGGCAGCTTCCACCGTGCTCCTGAAACCTTCCACCCACAGGTTACTGCCAGAAAAGCTCCCACACAACACAAACATGACTTTAGGCGCTTGTGCAGTACCTGAGAGGCACCCTGGAAATGCCTGGTGAGAGCCCCTGACTGCAGAGCACCGCTGGAGGGGTCAGGGACTGGCCGAGAAGGCTCCAGTGCTCTGCAGAGCCCCCAGGGCAGCAGCAGGTGGGACACAAACAACCAGCAAGAAGAGAGGGAGAGGCTGGGAACATCAAGGCAAAATGTAGAAATCCAAGATAAAGAGGAATCATCCCCACTCAAGGGGAGCCCACAACTCGGCTTGCACACAGGTCATGCGAGATCTCCCCTCAGGCAACCCACTGACAGCAGCCCTGCAGCCCTGAGCACAGACCTGGCCCACGTCAGGGACAGAGGGCAGCACCAGCCAGCCAGGGCAGCATGAGCTGACCTGGGATTTCTAAGAGGAACAGTCTTGTCAGAGAAATGCCTTTCCTAAGCAATCCTTCAGTTCTGGTGGAGAGGTTGCTCTCCTGCCCCTCATTTCATTGACAAGCAAGTGCAGGGTTTGCCAGCCAGCAAATGCCAGAGGGATGGGGACAATGAGAGCCCCCCTGGGCCCAAACACAAATGTGATGTGAGAAAGCTTGAGACACGTCTGAGAATCAAACCAGCCATTGCTCAGACCTTTGAAAGGCAGAGTTCCCTAGTACTGCTCCTACCCAACAATCACAGTCCTGGGAACAAGGCAGGTACCACCTGCTCCACACCTGCTTTGTCCTTCACAGCATAAGACAGAGCAAGAAAACCATCCAAAGTACAAAGAGGCGCAGTCCTGCAAATTCATAGTTCTCATTATTCCAGTCCCCCTGAGAAAAACTCCATAGGAAAATGCGGTTCAAAGGCGCGGGAAAAACTGCAAGGAAATTCCTGGAGAGGAGCAGACCTCAGCAATGTTGCACTGCATCATTCCCCCCCAGAGCCATCATCCTGCCCATCTTTATGGATAGCTGCTCCTCAGCACCTTGGTGCCAGGCTCTTCCAGTGCTATAGGTCTGATCACCTGTACCTTTACCACGCATGAAGCAGCACAAAAACCAGACAGGGCACTCAGATGTCCTTGCTGCCAGTCTCTGCCTGCTTTGCTGCTCTTTGAGAGCTGAGTGGAGGAGAAAGACAGCTAAGCAACAACGTGGCCTTACCTTTTGTACCAGGGGGCTGCAGATTATCTCCAGTCAGCGAACACCAGCCTACGGGAAAGATGTCCCGGGAATCATATCGGCACCAGTAATCGAAGGCACCTCTCCAGCCATCAAATGTTATGAGGACCTCAGAACCTCTCACCTCCCCAATGGTGGCCGGGCAGATGAAGTGAGGGTTCTTCCTGTCCACTGCCTCCAGCTTCATACCTGTCTTGAAGAAGTTTTGGGAAGGAGATGGTGGTTCCTACAAGAAGAAGTGGAATATATGCTCACAGGGGATATGCCAGTGCCTCCCCACACCAGGGCTGTGCCCTCACCAGCAAACTCACCTCCACGAGCAGCTGAAGGGAGTTAGTGGGTTGGATTTGAACCCCAATAGGTGTGCACACACTGGCTGGGCTACACAGCCACTGCCCTTTAATCAAGAGGCAGCAAAGTCCACTACTCACTGCTCTGCCCTCAGCTGGACCAAACCCAGGGAGTGGGACATTTCAGAGCAGTGCTGATGATTCCCACCTTGCATTCCCTACTCTGAGCAGCACCTGTAGCTCCAGTGAAAAACCAGCTCCTGCCTTGAGCTCGAACACTGAAGCCAAGGCACTTCCTTGGCAGACCTCTGGCTGCATCTTGACATTGCTACAACACAGCTGGAGAGGACACAGGTCTGTCCTAGAGCAGCACCAAGGCAGAGCTGTGCAATGTCACCTCTCCTGGGACCATCTCCCATGAGACACCAGCTCTGAGTTTGGTGCTCTGCAGCAAAGGGGCCATTGTCAGAAGGATCTGCACAAACAGTGAAATACCTTGTGAAAAATCCGGACAGGAGCCATCTCTGCTCCATTCAGAGTCTTCAAAAGGAACATGGGCCAGGAGGAGGCATTCAGCCGGAAGCCTGAGGAGAGGGAAGCAGAGATGGAGACTTTTAGACTGTGAGGGTCAATGGATCTGGCAGCACATGCCTGCTCTGACAGGAACTCAACACAATTGTGATCCCACCCCACCCTCCTCCCATGCTGGAGTCAGGTGGGACTTTTTCCAGATATTCTGAATGCAAAGCACTGTGTTATTGAAAAGAAACATCTGGAAACAGCTGTCTGACTGCAGTATTCACTTATCATAACAATCCCATTGACCCACTGACAATTCAGGCAGAGCACTTTGAGCAGTGTCAGTGCTGGCAGCTCCAGTGATCCTGCTGCAGGGGAGACATGAATCAGCAAGTGCACATTCAGGCTATGGAATTTCTTCCTCAGCAGGGAATCACAGCTTCTGGGTGGCCTCCTCCACCTCTGGTATGAGCTGCAGGCAAGTTAACCTGAAGAAATAGAGGCTGTGACTTGGCTGGGAAACAGATTTAACCATTATAGGAAAGGATATCAGGTTTTGGCTTGACACCTGCTGTGAAAAAAGTGGAGAAATAACAAGAGGGGGCTTCTGGGAAGAAAAAAAGCAATTTCACATGCTCTGAAGTATGTGGCACTGACTATGACTACAGAACCAACAGAAGGCTCTGGATATCACAGAACATCTTTGCTAAACGTGTATCTTCCTGCACAGGCAATTCCTGATGCTCAGCTGTGTTTGGTCTGTGTTTGTGGGGTTTTGAAGGTAATCCTGGCACTGGACCTTGCCACCTTGGATGTGGCAAAACTCTGCCAAGGTTGCAATGCTCAGCACAGGCCACACTGCCAGCCCTGAACTGTCAGATCAGCTCGGAAACCAACCCAAGTAGCCACAACCACAGTGGATGGGAGAGCTCAGCTCCCAGAGTAGCAAAGCAAAGATTTTATGTGAATCATAAAATATTCTGGGCTGGAAGGGACCCTCAAAGATCACCCAGTGCAACTCCTGGCCCTGCCCAGACACCCCAACAACCCCACCCTGGGCATCCCTGGCAGCGCTGCCCAAACGCCCCTGGAGCTCTGGCAGCCTTGGGGCCGTGCCCATTCCCTGGGGAGCCTGGGCAGTGCCCAGCACCCTCTGGGGGAAGAACCTTTCCCTGCTCTCCAGCCTGAGCCTGCCCTGGCCTAGCTCCAGCCGTTCCCTGGCTCCTGTCCCTGGAATTATCTATGTAAAGAAAGAGCAGCAGATGTGGGCACATGGAAAATACTACAGGAAACAGAAAATCCTTGCTGGGGTTTCTCGGCCCCCGCACTCTGCAGGCAGGAAGGACAACTGCAGCACCAGCTCCGTTACCTGTCTATACACTGGATGCAAAATCATCCAGTTCCACTCCCCTGCCACGGCCAGGGACTCCTTCCACTATCCCAGGGTGCTCCAAGCCCTGTCCAACCTGGCCTGGGACACTCCAGGGGTCCAGGGGCAGCCACAGCTTCTCTGGGCACCCTGTGCCAGGGCCTCCCCACCCTCACAGGGAAGAATTTTTTCCTAATATCTCACCTCACCCTGCCCTCTCGTCTGGCACAGGGTTAAGCAGGTGACACAGACCAGGGCCGGGCTCACGGAGCAGCACTCCCGGAGCCGTCCCTGAGCTCGTCCCTGTCCCCCGGCACAGCCAGGGCTGCTTTACCTGCGCTTCGTGCCCTCTGCTGGCCACACCCGGCACGGCACAGGACGGACCCACGGCCCGCGCGGGCTGGGCCCAGCACCGCAGCCGGGACAGGGCTTTGGAAGAGATGGGCAGCAGAATCACTAAATGGTTTGGCTTGGAAAGAGCCTTAAAGCTCATCTCATCCCACCCCCTGCCGTGGGCACGGACACCTTGCACTAGACCACGTTGCTCCAAGCTCCGTCCAACCTGGCCTTGAAAATATTATTTGGGGATTTGCTAACTGAGAGAAAGATTTATGAAGACACTAAAACAGCAGAATGCAAAAGGAGGTTAATCTTGCTGAATATCAGGAAAGAATCAGCAAATCGGCTTGTCACTTGGCTAGCATCAAAGAAAAAGGAAAGTGTTGTGTGTTTAACTGAAGACAAGACTGGAAGAAGTGTTAGACTTTCCAGGCTATTTCTAAAGTTGTAGCCAAGCAAAATGAAATAAATAACTATGAATTATTGCAAGTGTCCTTTCACATGAGACAGGACTTTAATCACTGTGAACCTTTTCAGACATTATGTTTCCTGTCCAGGTAAGCTGGTATTGAACCCTAGAATCACAGGGTAGGTTGGGTTGGAAGGGACCTTGAAGATCAACCAGTTTCACCCCCCTGCCATGGGCTGGGACTATCTTCCACTATCCCAGGTTACTCCAAGCCCCAACCAACCTGCCCTCGGACACTTCCAGAGATGGGGCAACCACAGCTTCTCTGGGCCACAATCCTGAGCTTGAGCTGCAACCAGGGCAAGCAGCTCACCTTGGTGCAGAGACCTCTTCCATCTACACTCTAAAGGACCTCCCTGTCCATGTCACAGTGTCTGTGTGACAGACAAATACAGACCTGGTGTGGTTTACGTATCTTGTGTATATCCCGGAGCAGGCAGGGGCAGGCCACAGGCCTCTGTCCCAAGCACAGATCTATAAAAACCCCCAAGCTTTCCCCACCATCAGTTTGACTGTTGCTGGACAGCTGAACTCCAGCTCACCCAGTGGAGGCTGCAGCATCCCTCCATTCTTCTCGCAGTTCCCAATGGGCTGGATCTCAGCAGAGTCCACCAGCCTCCAGAAGTCGTTCTTGTTGTCGCTGCCATCCAGGCGCAGGCGCAGGCGGGCGCCCGTCAGCCCCACCACGGTGGCGATGCACGTGGACGTGGTGTTCCGGGGGTCCTGGGCCTCCAGTTTCATACTGATCTTGAACTCATTTGCAGGTGGAGTGTAGGACTGCAAAGAGTGGAACAGGGAGCCAGTCAGAGCCAGGATTGCCAGTCCATGCACCAGCTCAGGCACAAAGCTTCAGCACTAAGAGCAGCCAAATGGAGTCTACTGAAGGCTGACAGCCCCTCCAGGCACAGCATGGAACAGGCACCACAGACAGCTCAGCAAGCCCTGGCAGGTCTGTAACAAACCCCTGTCCTTCCATCCTGCATCATCTAGGCAACTAAAGACTGTTATTTTGGAATCACAGAATCATTAATGCTGGAAAATACCTCTAGGATCGACTCCAGCTGTTCCCACAGAACTGCCAAGCCCACCACTAACCCATGTCCCTAAGCACCATATCTACAATTTTTTGAAGACTTCCAGGGATAGGGACTCCACCAGGCCTGATCACCCTTTCAGTGAAGAAATTTTCCTGATATAGAACCTGACCCTCCCCTGGCACAAGTTGAAACTGTTTCCTCTTATCCTGCCCCTGTTCTCTGGGAGCAGAGCCTGACCCCCACATGGCTCCATCCTCCTGTCAGGGAGTTGTGCAGAACCACAAGGTCCCTCCTGAGCCTCCTTTTCCCCAGGCTGAGCCCCCCCAGCTGCCTCAGCTGTTTCTGGTGCTCCAGCCCCTTCTGCAGCTCCATTCCCTTCCCTGGACACACTCCAGCCCCCTTGTTGTGAAGGGCCCAAAAGTGATCCCAGGATTTGAGGTGCAGCCCCACCAGTGCCCAGTACAGAGGATTAACTCTCTTCTGGGAGGACTCACCCAGTCAACCCCAGACCCACAGACACTCATGCTCCCCTCTGCCCTGACCCAGGTGTCCCACACCAATTCACTCCTGTACCCCCTGTACTCAGCACAACCACCTCTGGGCTCAATACCTGCTGCCCAGGGGCTGCTATTCTGTCACAACAACTGGGTGAATTCTGCTGAAAATCTCCTTATTGAGCAGGATCCACCAAAAGCTGGATCCCAGCCTACTCAGGGCACTTCCTCCAAGGGCCCGTGCTTGACAGAGAGACAGCATACTTGTGTTCCCAACATGCACATCTGAGAGGAAAATCTGTACTGCTCTAAATGTATCTTTTTAATCTCTGCTTCAGGACTCGGATTTCTGTTAAGTCTCCAAAATCCTTAAGTATCTTCCTTGCCAAAGCATTCCAGGCACAGAACTCCGGGGTCCAGAGCAGACCACAGCCCTTGACCTTTCTTGTTTCCACCCTCTTACCTGCTTGAAACAATGGGCAGGAGCTGGGATGGCGCATGTCTCTTTCAGGTATTTCTCCCAGGTGAAGTGACCTGAGAAGTAAAAACAAAAGGATTCAAATAGGAATCAATGAGCAAAATTCTCAGCTAAAGAACTGGCCAGACACCCGAGCCAGCAGTTCTGCACTTCTCACAGAGGAGGTGCTCACAGGCAACATGTTTTCACCAAGAATCTCTGATGTTTGTGAGCACAGAAGATTTACAACTGCAACTGACAGGCAGAACAAAGCACAGCACTGCCTTCGGCATCCTCCTGCCTCCGCGCTGCCGAGAAGGGGCTGCACAGAGTCAGGATAACAGCCTACAACTTAATGGAAAACACCCAGCACAGATGGGAATCTGCGGAGTCTTCCAGACAACCGTCCCTTAAAAACCATTCATTAAACACATCACTCAGTCTGGGGATTACAAACAGTCACCGTGGGCTATGAACAGCCCAGCTTCGGGGCTGGAACAAGATTATCTGTAAGGTCATTTCCAACCCAAGCCATTCTGTGATCCCATGACTCTAAATGATGGATTCAGAATGGGAACCTGCTTTGTGGTGACTGTACGGTCCCCCTGGTCCAGCACACACACAGCTCACCCCATGGGCCAGGGATCAGCCCAACCCCAGCAATCAGTGGACAGGTCAGTAATTAACTTCCTGAAGTGCCACGGAGTCCATAGGATGGGCAGGATGGGAGCAGGGATTTTCCAAACAGGGATTTACTGAGCTCAACACCTCACACCAGACACCAAATCCCCTTCCACCGAGTGCTGCTGGCAGGGGAAGCGCATTTCATCCTTGCCTGCACCTTCCTCACGTACAGCAGGAAGGGTAAAAGCAATATGCCACCCAGGGAAACCTGTTATTAAATGAGGAATTAAAAGCTCCTGTGATCCGAGCAAATCATGACTTTTGCCATTTAAACTGAGCAGCTGGGAGAGGAACCTTCCAGCATGACATTCGCTTGTATTCATCCAAACAGCTCCCAGGAGACCACTGTTTTCAAGGCATTTCAAGAGCATTGGTGGCAGCACAATTAAAGTCAGCCACTGCTTCCCCGAGTCACGGCAAGTTCTTAATCAGTCTATTTTCGAAACAAAAGCTACATTAAGAGCCATTTTAGCTACTGCAGCACACACCACACCTCTGAAAATTGAGGCAGTAAGGTCAGCACACATTGCTTCAGTGCTGCCTCGTGCACAGAGGAGCCTTCATAATCTACAAGCTTCAAATAAATACAAGGAATGCTGCTTTCTCACTGCCTCCCATGCAGATGACTAGTACACTGTTAAAAATAGGGAAAATGAACAGAAAAAATACAGTTTCATTGCCACACTGGCTGAATATCTCTGTTTACAGACTGACAGCATTCTCCATGCCTCAGAGCACTCAGCTCCATCCACTGGCACATATTTTCCTTTCAGCCACAGTCTCACACTGCATGAATGAAGAAATTCAGTGAGTTACTGCAATGACGCTCTCACAAAACCAAAATTCTTTTGCTTTAATTGAAGATATAATTTCATACTTGGTTCTGTCAATGAAACTCTTTGCATGAATAACGTGGAGTAAACACCCAGGCAGAGCAAAGCCAGGCACTCCTGGCCTGGAAACGCCTTATGCATCCCACTCCTGAACTCTGGTTGCTGATCTGGGCTCATCTCAGACCAGGGCAGCCCTTCAGAGGCCGTTGTCCCTGAAGCACAGATGATGCCCAGGTGACAGTACCGGGCGAGCAGTGCCAGTCCCAGCCCCAGGCCCTGAGCCAGCAGCTTGAACAGGATCAGCTGCACTTGACAATTTTATTTGAAAAAAAACAACCCTCCCCTCAGCTGGTTTCAATCCATCACTATTAAAAGTTGTCATGGTTTTAATCCTTCCACTTTTCACTCCCTCCACACCAAGCCAGGCCGTCCTACTCCCTGCAGCAGCTCACCCCACAGCCGAGATCCACACTGCACAACCCCAGTGGGAGCAGGGAATTTCTGAGACAGCTGCGGGCCTCTAAAAATAGTGTTTGGACATGGAACTTATTTGAGATTAATTCTACAGCCTGCTGGGATTCAACCACTGTATGAAGACACAAACAGCACTAGAACTGCAGCTTCTCTAGGACCTGAGGGAACAGCATGAAGCTGTGCCAGGGGAGGCTCAGGCTGGAGAGCAGGGAAAGGTTCTTCCCCCAGAGGGTGCTGGGCACTGCCCAGGCTCCCCAGGGAATGGGCACGGCCCCGAGGCTGCCAGAGCTCTGGGAGCGTTTGGGCAGCGCTGCCAGGGATGCCCAGGGTGGGGTTGTTGGGGTGTCTGGGCAGGGCCAGGGGCTGGGCTGGATGATCCCTGGGGGTCCCTTCCAGCCCAGGAGATTCTGTGATTCTCTGATTCCTATGACTAATGGTTCTGGTGATTTATTTTGCAAAGAAAAGCAGAAGCAGTAGAAAGACTTCTAAGAAAAGACAGAGCTGATACAGTAGTGTTCAACCTTCCCTCCCTCTCTGTTCACCGCCAGCCATCCCCTTACACACAGATGGCAGGGCAAGCATAGGTAGAACCTGAACTGCTTTTTCAGAATTAGCCTCAAACCAAGTTGCAGACTGCAACTGGAAGCTGCCACCACACCCTTAGCATGACAGGAAACCCTGCACAGAATGGAGGGAATGGGTTTAAATTGATTCAGTAATAGTATCTAGCTCATGATACAATATTTTTCAAGCAGGAACTTCAAAGTACACTTAAACTTTACCAAATACAATCAGCTTCAACCTAAAAACTGCAGTCAGAACCAGAAGAAAATGGCACAACACAAAAGCTGAGGGTTTTTTTTTACAACAGAGGGATAGCTGCCAATGAAATAGAGAAAAGCAGGATGCACTAGGGTTTTCTTAACGGGGGAGCAGAGCACAAGCTCCGAGCTCTCTGCTTGAGAAGGAGCCAGGACATCAAAGTAGCTGGGTGCTGCCATTCTACAGGCACTGGGCATGGAGGGTATAAGGCCAGAGGGAAAAACTGAGAATACTTTGCCTGGCCTTCTTCTTAGCACTGACCAAAGGCCTTGTATTTTATATTCTCTCAATATTCTTATCCATGTTGATAAATTATGGGGATGCCTTACCCTAGAGCGACAGGACATTTTAGTCTGCATCATGCTTGTTTCTGATCTGACCTGGGTAGGTAACCCAGTTTCCAGAGTGTTGGTCAAAAACTACTGATGGCTTTTCTCCAGTTGTCAGTGGATCACTCTGCTTTGTGAGAAAACTTCAGCCAGTCCTAAACTGTCCCTTTTACTGGTGATGGAGCAGGAAAGTCCAAGGCCAGAGCTGACTGTAGGGAATGAAGCCCTCTCTTGCCCCATAAAGCAGTACCTGCTCCACTGCTGCTGGTTTCCAGAACAATACGCAAATTGTCCTACCAGCCCTAAAATCAGCCTGGTCTCTGCCTCCTTTTCCATGTTCCCTCCCCTGCCTTGCAGTGACACCATTGGAAGGATCTCCATTGGAGAGGACTGTGTTCCTCCAGGTAACATACACGGAACCATATCATAAAATAGTCGGGGTTGGAAGGACCCTTAAAGCTCATCCAGCCCCACCCCCTGCCGTGGGCAGGGACACCTTCCATTATCCCAGGGTGCTCCAAGCCCTGTCCAATCTGGCCTTGGACACTGACAGGTATCTAGGGGCAGCCACAGCTTCTCTAGTCACCCTGTGCCCGGGCCTCCCCACCCTCACAGGGAAGAATTTTTTCCCAATATCCCACCTAACCCTGCCCTCTGGCAGTGGGCAGCTCCTGGCTCTTCAGGCTCTTGTCCCAAGTCCCTCTCCAGCTCTCTCCTGCACATTGGATCTTCCTCACAGGAAGAAATGAGAGAAAGACACTTTGACAAGAAACACCCTGGTTTTGCAACTATATCTGTGAGCCAGACAAAAGCCAAGGATTGGGAACCCGTGTGACTTGGCCATGGAAATGCCACTGGGGTGAATGTCTGTCACTTGTGCTTGCCTTGTGAAAGCTGCTTGTCGTGTGCTCATGCCAAAGGCAGATATTACTTCCAGGCAGAGAGTCAGATTTGGGCTCTGATGTCTTAACCTTCAAAAATATTTACTCCAAACAAAACACTCCACACACCCAAGGGGTCAAACTGCAGTAGTTGTGAACAATGCAGCTCTGCACCCTCATGTTTTGATTCTCTTCATGTTGCATTTAACATTGATCCTTTGCCCAGAATTTAAATGAAGATAGAGTTTCTGTTTATATCTTTAACTGAAGTCTGATTTGGGCTCCATTAGCATTTTGGCTCCCTAGGGGTCATCAATCCAACTGAAACAATACATGTGCGTTTCAGGTCACATCTGTGAAGGAGAACGTGCCCTATCCAGATCAAGGCATCCCATTAAAGTCTGCAGCCCATATGTGTGGCTGCTAAGGAGCACCAAGGCAGCACATGAAAGCAGCACAGTTTGAGCCAGCTCGGTATGAAAATGAGCAGAGCATCGTCTGGGCTCGCAGATCCAAGGTGACAGTGGCTGTCCCTGGTGTCAGCTCTCCCACCGGCATGGCACAGCTCCCGCCTGTCCCGCCCCTCCCAGTCCCAGTCCCTCTGCTCAGCCATCAGTCAGGCTGCATGTGCTCCATCGGTAACAGCTACCGTCGGTAACATGAGCCCACTGCTCCCTGTCCTGTTCAGTAAAATGTGAGAACGTGTGAGTCAAAACTAATAGCTCTGAAACACCAGGGTGCTGTCTGGTCTGTCCTGCCCTCCTCAGAGGTGTCCCAATGCAGCTTTGACCAGAAATCCTTCCAGCCTGGATTACGGGGTGCTCTGTGCTAGAAAGACGCTGCAGTTTCACCCCGTCACTGTGTAGAATCACAGAATGGTTTGGGTTGGAAGGGACCTTAAAGCCCATCCCTTTCCACCCCCTGCCATGGGCAGGGACACCTTCCACTGTCCCAGGTTGTTCCAAACCCTGTTCAACCTGGCCTTGGACACTTCCAGGGATGGGGAAGCCACAGCTTCTCTGGGCAACCTGTGCTAGGGCCTCCCCACCCTCACAGGGAACACTTCCTTCTCAATACCCCATCTAACTCTGCTCTCTGACAGTGTGATGCCATTCCCCTTGTCCTGTCACTTCAAGCCCTTGTCCAAAGTCCCTCTTCAGCTCTCCTGGAGCCCCTCGAGGCACTGGAGGGGGCTCTATGGTCTCCTCAGACCTTTCCCTTCTCCAGGCCCAAACTCTACAAGGCTGTGCCCAAGCTTTGGGCAGCGATGAGCTGCTCAGGGTTTCTTGCAGGTGATCACCAATCCTCACTGCTGCACCATGTACTCGTCAAAAAAAAAACCTTAGGAAATCACAAAAGGGAGAAGGGGAGAAGAAAAGCAGGGAAGAAGAAGGGAGCTCTCTTACCTTGGTACTGGGAGGGAGACTCTGACGGGCGGCTGTACTTGTGCTTTTTACCATCTTTCCAGTCTATGGCTGAGACAAGAAACAGAGTGCTCATGTCAAGGAAAGGCGCCAGATAATGCACCCTTCAACACTGTCTGCTTTACAGGCACTTCAGAGGAGAGGAGTGACCTCCCTATCATGACCCCAGCAACACGGATGATTTGCCTCTATCTCCGGGGTGTGCTCCCTTCCTCCCCACAGCTCATGCAGGTACCTGACAGGAGGTATCTACATTTGCACCTCAGTCCCTGCTTAGTTCTCACCAGCCGCTGTTCTCCTTCAGTGACAAGCAATAACAAAGAACAGCAAACTGCAAGAGCTCCATCACTTTTGCTGTGAGAAGAAGGGCTTGAGAGGAGCAAACATAACAGCCACTAAAAACGGCTCATGTGAATCTTCGGTGCAGAATGGCTCCTTGTGTATCAACTCCAGGTTATTCCACACAAACAGCCTCAACCCTTTGTGGTGACGGGGAGAGGACTTCCTTCTGCACAAGTGCAGTCTCCACACACACCACCAGGTTTTCATGTGCCCCTTGCAGCTCGGAAGAGAGCACAGCAAAGCAGTACCACCTCTGCAGAGCAGCTCACCTGAGCTGTCTTTGCTCATGACAGCTTTGGGTCTCAGAGCTCAAAAAAATTAAAGTTCTCAAGACAGCTCTGGAAAGTGACAGAGCAAGAAGTGGGGAATGTTCATCCCTGCCTCCAGCAGCCTCCAGCCGAAAGCAGGGATGGAAGATCCTTGTGCCACAGCAGAGCTCACCCCAAGCCAGCTCCTTGACCTGCTGCTGCCAGGCTGGGCAGCCTGGGAGTGCTGCTGCACTCCAGCTCCTTTACTTTACAGAGCATTTTTAGGGCTACTGTAGACAACAGCTTGGTAGTGCCCTACAAAATGTGCCTTGCCCCTGTGAAAAGCAGCTCTTTGTGAAAAGAAAAGTTTTGAAATCTCCTGACAAGTAGCTGGAAGAGGCAAGCTAAGAGCTGCTTCTAAAGTGGCCTGGGGTGTCTTAACGTGTCTGGAATTGCTTTTGGACAATTATTTTTGCAATCTTCTCTTCTTGACGTGTTCTTTTCAGCACAATGGACAGGATGGCATGTAGGTTTTATTGCTCTAGAAAGTGATAGAGCAAGAAGTGGGGGATGCCCACCCTGCTTCTAACAGCCTCCAGCCCAACAGAGGGATGCCAGATCAGCATCCCTTAAATGAAGACGAGGGACATATGGAGTGTGGCCACAGCGTCACTAACATGGACCAGACAAAGAGCCTCCTTGGAGAGACATGAATGAATGAAAAGGATTGAAGGACACCCTTCCTAATAAATACATTACCATGAAGCACAGTATTGTGCCATCTCCCTAAAAAAGCAAGAATAAAGGACATGAAGTATTTAAGTCAGAAGCAAAAGAGCCCCCGGGTGGGTAAGGTTTCCCCTCAGTGCTGCAGGCCAGCTCTAACAGCATCCATGCACTCAAAGGAGCCTCTGACCATACTCTGCAGGTGAAGGTACATTTTGTTCTTAACCTTTAACATGCAAAAATCCTCATTAAGCAGGATACAAAAGCAGCAGAGAGAGAGAGAAACAAGGATTTCTGCAGACAAATAAAGAAGCAGTGAAAGTTCAATGCATTATTAAAAAAGCAGGTAAGTAGGACAGAAACCCACATGTGCACAGTGCAGGTGTTGCTTCTGCAGCCTACAGCACGGCATTCCGAGCACAGGTCACAGAGGTAGGCTGGCTGGAGGCTCCAGGAGCACAGAGAACAAGCTGTGAGTGAGGCTGAATCCAGCCAGCCCCGGCCTCGGCCACGCTGCTGACTAATCAACCAGCCTCCTTTATTGCCAAGGCCTCCAGCTGCCTCGCAGCAGGGTCTCCCCATTCCCTGCTTTCCTTCATTTATTTTCACTTCATTAAAGGACAAGCAGTGTTAGGAAGAGGATAATGCTGCTGTAAGATGAACCACGACAGAAGCAAAGGAGACATTTAAAAAAATAAAGGGAGGAGAGAAATCGAGCATAGAAATCTCCCGCAATAAACCTTGGGAGTGTGGAGCAGATGTGAACAAAGAGCTGCGGAGGATGCTCCATCCTCTCGCTTCTCCCTTCCCCCCTCCTCCGGAGCGCATGTGATGAGATCACTCCAGTCCAACGCACATGCATGGCACAGCACTAAAGGAAATCAATATTTTTGTTAAGCATAAGACTCCAGAGCAGCTCAGCTGCAGGCAGCCTGCTCGGCTTCACCCTTTTTGTTGGGGATGCAGGACCCAGGAAGCATGTGCTGCATGAGGGGCCGTGGGACTGGTGGCAGCGGTAACCTCCCGACAGATTTCCTCTCCACAAGGTAGGCTGGTCTCTGCTTTCATGCCTCATTAGAGGGGGGAGGCCTGTGCCAGCACAGCCAGTTTGCCTCATGCTGGGAGCTCTGCCAGATGGTGCCGTGGGTTCTGCAGGGCACCCTCGCTGCTGACACTGTGCCCCATGAGCTGCAGGGCTGCCCCGAAAAGGGACTCTCTTCCTGTCACAGGGGTGGATTGATGAACTGCTCTCTGCACACTGATGGAGAAACACACAACTCTGTTTTGGGCTTCTGACCACATCCCCTCAGCTCCCACCCCACTGTCAGCCCCCTGAGGCACTTGGCACTCCAGGCCACACCAGCTCACTGCAGGGCCCTTGGCTATGCCAAGCATCACTGCTCACCTTTCTGAGGGCCTGGTTTCCGCATTCTACCACCTGCTGCTGTCCTTATCCTGGGACTGGGTTGCTCTTACAGAACTGAAGATGTCTAGGACAAAAGAAATAACGATGAGAAAATTCCCCATCCTGGAGCACAGAGTCATCTGCACCATTAACTCATCACACAGTGGGGGGAAACACATGCTCCATCACCCAGGGTTGCACAGAACACACACAATTCATTTCACCCCCCGAAACTACAAGACTTTCTCCAATTTGTGGACAACGTCAAATTCATGGCAGCAGGAGCAGCATTAATAAGCACAAGGAGCACATGCCTGTCTCCCTGCTAACCCTACAGCAGGTCTGGAGCGTGTGTGTGGAAGGAGGGGCTGCTCCCACTCACTAACAAAGGGAGGCAGAGCTGGAATTTATGAAAGAAAACACATGGAAACATAACATTAACTGGCAAAGCTGCACAGCAATTCCCTGCTTTCCACTTACAATTCAAATTGCTCACAGCAGTTCTGGGGAATAAGGATGAGAAATTGGACAATGACCCAGGAAATACTTTTGCTGTTAGTACTGCCATAAGTGTCCAAGTTGTGCTTAATTTTCTTTCCTGGTTGGAGGAAAACTGGCTGGACTGTCCCCAATGAGCAAAGGCATTTGCATTCTTGTTATAAAGAAATATTCCTGAAAAATCAGAGCTCTTGGGAGATGTGTGCTGGACATGTACAGGGAGCCAGCGCTCCAGCACAACCACTCTCACAGGGCAGGGCCTGCTGCACCCACCAAGCCTTGCCAAGCCCTGCCAGCAAACATCCAAATGAATGGCTGAGCCACAAACGAGCCCTTAGGAAAGCCAGGAATAGCATGTTTTGACACTCCACTAACTAATAAAAGATTAATTGTATCAATATAATTCCATTTTGTTCACAGTGGGGCAGTCAGGAGAAGGATGGAAGAGGAAGCTGTCTCAGGACGCAGCACTGAGTCGCTGCTTAAAGGGTTATTTACAGATCCAACTTGGCAAGAAGCTGGGGTTTTGAAAACCAGGCTTTTTCTAAATGTGAGAGAAATAGAGTTTAATTTTCTATAACAGCTCTACAAACTACAATCTTTTTACATGCAACACTGACCAATACTCTGAGAAGAAAAATACTGAGGGAATATTAAATACTAAAGGAAAAGAAATTCCTGGTTGTTTTTAAAATCCAAATCAAAAGGTGCACAGTAGACACTTATTGCCTCTCTCCTAAATAGCGTGTGTGTCTGTACACACTTGTGAAAGGAGTAAAGTTGGTTTCCCTTTCAATAGTAGAAGGTAACCTACATGTGAAAAGTTACTTACAACTTTTAAAGCTTCTTTTCATAATTTTCTTCAGTCATTTTTATTAAAGTCTAGCAGTCCTGGCAGGAAAAGTCCCCTAGACATAAAAACCTGGACTGAAAGGTGTTTATGTATCACCAGACAAGCATTCGCCATCTCTGGCTCTGCTCCTCTGCTGTGTGTGGGACTTTCTCAAGTACCCCCACACATAAATCTCATGTGTTTGGCACAGGAGTTCCTGTGTCCCTCTCGGGGCTTCTGAAAAGCTGCTTCAGCCTGAGCACCTCGGTCCTGCTGGCAGGGATGTGTGACTGCTTCCCTGCAGAAGAATTGGGAGAAAAAAAATTGTGACAGTGTTTGAGCTGCTCAGACAGGGTTTGTGGAAGGCTGTGGCCCAGGACAAGGGTGCACTTCTGCACCCTCCATCCTCACAATGGGAATAACCCTAATAGGGCTCAGGGGGACCTTCTCACCCCCTACAACTCCCTGACAGAATGGTGCAGACAGGTGGGGGTCAGTCTCTTCTTTGAGGTAACAGGGGAGAGTTCAAGAGGAAACGGCCTCAAGATGTGCCAGGGGAAGTCCAGGTTGGACACCAGGAAGAATCTCTTCAGAGAAAGGGGTGTCAAGCATGGGAATGGGCTGCCCACGGAGGTGGTGGTGTATTGAAGAAATGGCTGGATTTGGCACAGGTGCTCTGGTGTGGTGGGCATGATGGTGCTCGGCCTTGATGATCTTGGAGGTCTTTTCCAACCTTAATGATTCTATAATTCTGTGATACTGATAAAGAGCAGAGCTGACTGCTGGTATCCCTCAGCCAGCACTGCAGCAGGCTCTCAGCAAGATCTCATGTCATGGAAAAGAAACAGATGTTGTAAACGTCCTATTGAAATAAATAAATGGTGACTTTTCCCCAAAGCAGGAGACTTAAGCTGCATGGGGAGTCCCACTTTGCTGAGAGCCACATGAGTGCCAGCTCAAGGACACTGTACTCCAAAACATGCTTTCAAGAAACTGTCCAAATGCAAGAGCCCCTGCCTGACTCCCGCCAGCCTTTATGAGCCTCCAACACAGCTCTGCACCACCCAGGTCTCCCGTACATCTCACACCGCAGGACAGCAACTCGTGGGTTAATCCTGCAAAATCACAACTCAAGAAAAAAAAAAAGCAAAATAATTCATGTGCTCAGAGTCATGTAATGCCTAGGGAAGAGGCAGAGCCAAACTGCATGATGCACGGCTTCAGCCTGCCCCAGGGGCAGCTGGACCTACACTGCCAGATGGGAGCCACCGGCCTCACTGCACCCCAGGGACAGGGACCAGCTCCTGCCCCGGGATGCAGGGATGGATGCCCTTCTTCAGCCATGGAGACAGACACTGTGTACCCCAACCTCCTGAAACTGGTACAATCACAATTGGGAGGGACCCACAAGGATCACCAAATCCAGCTCCAGGCCCTTCACAGACACCCCAACAATCCCAGCCAGAGGGTGCCTGAGAGCATTATCCAAACGCTCCTGGAGTTCTGGCAGGCTTGGGGCCATGCCCATTCCCTGGGGGAAGAACCTTTCCCTGATCTCCAGCCTGACCCTCTCCTGACACAGCTCCAGCCATTCCCTTGGGTCCTGTCCCTGGTCACAGGGAACAGAGATGGGAGCTGCCCCTCTGCTGCCCCTGGGCTTTACTAACACAGGGCTTGGGAATTGATGATTTCCACTGACTGTAATTTACAGTTGCCCAAAGGAGCTGTAAAATCTCCACCCTTGGAGATATTCCAAACATCACCAGCTCCCTCCCCTGCCAGCCTGGTCTAACCTTGCAGCTGAGTCTGACTTCAAAGTCAGCCCATCTCTGTCTGCATGTGGCACTGGACCAGACAACCTCCAAAAGCTCCCTCCAACCTCAAACACCCAGGGACTTTATCTCACTGACAATGGATTGGATGGCAAGAGGAATCACTCTATAGGTTTTGACAAGGCTGAAATGCCCCAGTGAGGAGACTTCAGCATAGAGAGAAGAAAGTCAACAGCAGAACAGACAAGCTCACAGGCACTGCAGGACAGGAGCACCGCAGTACCAACGGATGTGGCCTTTACTCCATTCAGGGACTGAAGACTGAAAAAATGTGAAAGTAATAAATAGCAGAAGCTGCAGTCTGGTATCCAAGGGGGAAAAATGGGCTATCCACAGAGACAGATCTTCCAGAATCACCTCAGACACAAGCATGCCCTGATGAGGACCTGTTGGCTGATCCACGGCACAAAGAACACAATCTTACTGTTGCATCAAATAAAGCCTTTGAGATTTCCACAGCCCAGCACACGCTGCAATGCTTCATCTCCAGAGCCTGACACTTGCACGGAGCTGCACACCAGAGTTAAAACTCCCCTTGTTTTCAAAAGCTGTGTTTCTCCTGCTTGTGGAGATCAAGATAATCTCCAAAGCACGAACTACAGCATCACGGAGTGCTAGTTTCCAGAATTTATAACCTGAAAGGACAGATCAATGTGCAAATTCATTTCAGCAGGATGCTACCTTAAAAATGTAAAAAGACCAACTGATTTGCTGCCTTTAGTAGCAGATGAAGTGCCTCTCCTAGAGTTTCAAACAACTTTCACTCACCGAGATATCAAAAGTGCCAAGGGCTCCACTGAACTGTCATGGGCTCTAGTTCCCCATCACTCCTACAAGACAGCAGAGTCAGTACCAACACTGCGGCATAGCAAAACCTGAAAGCAGAGAGACAAAATGAAAAAGTTTGCATTTAATTGCAGAAAGGCTACGTTACCAGCTGCATTATTCATGTTCATATTTAATTCATTTAAAACATCCAAATTTAAATTTAAAGACAGCTGTAACAAACATTCCCACTTGCACTCGCGAAGCAGCACAGAACTTGACACAATTTAAGTTCAGCTTGCAGTGAGTACACGGGACTGCGGCTGTTAAACACCTTTGATATGAGTAAGATCACATCAACTGAGCTGATAGAAACTAGTTCAGCTTTTGTAAAATGAAACTATCACACAAAGGAGGATTGAAAAGACTAGACCTGATTAGTAATGAAAAGGAGACAGACCACAGGAGAGGCATATAAAATAATGAGTAGCATGAAGAGAGAGAACTGGGGACTCCAAATTATCCCTTCCCAGTGCAGCAGAGCAAACCTACAAAACTAAAAAACTGCCAAGTATATACCAGGGAGAAAGAAATGTTTATTGGAAAATAACAGACGTGCAACTTCCTTATGGAGGAAGCTATCAAGGGAAGTAAACAAGTAACCTTAGAAATGACAAAGACATTGAAAAGCAAACCAGCATTTGTAAGGGTATCAAAGTATGAGACCCATGGGCCATTGGTACCCAGGCCTCAAACAAGAGCTGAATGAAGGTTGAGTGCCCAGCCAAACCCTGCCCAATACATCACTGCCTCAGCTGCTGTGCTGTGGCAAGGAAAAGCCGAGCCCTTGCCCTCCTGCCGGGCTGCTGACACCGGCTCATGGCCGGGGCAGGACACCAGCTGGGGCCATGGTTTGTTCACACCCTGGCCAGCCCTCTGCTGGGTTACACTGCGATTCATACCTCTGATGCATTTTCCTTTTTCTCAGGCAGCAGAGAGGCAGCCAGGGCTGGAAGAGCATCCCAGGGCATCCCCAGCTCTGAGCACTGCTCTCTCCAGCACCGCACAGCCCGCAGCACAAACACTGCGGAAATGCATCTTAATCTAATTAAGTTCTCCCCCCACTGCTCTTGCCAACAGGCTCTTCCAAAAGCTCATCCCTAAGGGTAGATGCATTCAATTTACCTGTGCCAGATTGGAAGGGAACTACAGGGTTATAGGGGAGCCTGCTCTGCAATATTCTTCCACCAAATGTGGCAACTGCAATATCAGTAAAATAAAAATGAGAAAATGTGGATGGAAGATGCTGTCCCATCTTTCCAGACCTCATGAGATGCATGTAATCCCTTTATCTCCAAAGCCTCTGCTCCTTCGGAGCGCATAATTATGAAAAGAGTTAGAGCTGAGGCTCTTAATGTCTCTTCTAGGCACTTCTTTATTCCACTCAGGGCACCAGTCACATCTGAATTATTTCCTGGCGTTGTTTGGACTTCCTATTGTACAAGGATGATTATGGTGAACCTCGGGATGGAATCCAAGTCAGATCTCAGCACTACCATGTTTGATTGAAAGGGAACGTGAAGGTTTGTTGACAGCGTGCCAGGCTTCAAACCTTGCTGGACAATGCCGTTGCCACAAGGCCAGAGGCTTTCAGAGAGAAGAGGAAGAAAACCACCAACAGCGAAGCTGAAAAATGGTTTTATTAGGTCGGATACATACTCCACAGATTAGGATTGGGGAAAAAAAAGGAAACTCTGCATATTGACAGAGGACTGTGAGAATGACGCTTCTTGGAAATCCCATGGGGCTGCCACAAGAGAATCCTGACAGTTTCTCATGATGCAAAGTGCCTGCAGTCATTGATTCGTTCCCCACAAAAGCACAGGTTTGGAGCACCGTGACCACTGCAGCCACCGAAAATCCCTTCCATGTAGCCTCTGCTGCAGTTGAGGTTTTCTTCACAGTCATCTTGCCATCAAACACTATCAATGTCTCCAGCAGTAAAGAGCTGTCCCTTACAAATTCCCTCAGGAAATGTGAGGGCAGCACTGTAAGCTCCAGCCTGTCGTGGGTGACGGCAGCGCTGCCATTCCAGCCTCCCTGCTGGAATGTTTCAGCTCCATTCTGGAAGCCCCTATGTGACCATACGTTACACAGGAGCATCCAGTGGCATCTCAACCCAGTCAGAAAACCAGGCACGTGGTAAGCACATCATGTGAATTACAGAATATCCTGAGTTGGGAGGGATCCATAAGGATCACTGAGTCCAACTCCTGGCCCTGCAGACACCCCAACAATCCTACCCTGTCCCTGAGAGCATTTTCCAAATGTTCCTGGACCTACGGCAGCCTTGGAACTGTGACCATTCCCTGGTAGCCTGTTCAGTGCCCAACCACCCTCTAGGGGAAAAACCTTTTCCAAACTCAGCCTGCTTGTTCATTTAATATTTTTTTTGCCATTTTTAATTTCTATGGTAGAGAAAGAAAAGCACTTTTAGCCTACCTGAGAAATCAGAGGACTGTCAGTGCATGATCTGACACCTCTTACTGCTTTTGGTTTTCACACTGGACTTGGCTCCTCGGATTTCTGCCTGATCTGTGGACACCAGAACTTTTGCTGGTCTAAACCATAGCTCCCGCTCTCAAGGCAAGCTCTGATGAGCTAGCTGACTGACCCCTTTCCTGGGCAGAAGCCAAAGACCAGCTCCCAGGACTGAGCACCAGCCTTCTCCACGCCAGACATACAGGCAAGGAGTCCTAGACCAAAATGCCAAATGAATGCTTATGTGGGACCTGAAGGAAACTCTTGGGAGTGAGCAGCTTCCAAGTTTGAAAAGGTGAGTCAGAATTTATCTTAACCAATGATTTTATTTTCTTCCCCCTCCCTGTTACCATCCTCCTGGGTAAGACTGGAGTTTTATTTCTCCTTGTCTGGGCAAAGTCTCGTTTTTGGCAGCTCCAAACTAAGGCTGACGAAGAAACAGCATCTCTGGAAGCATCTCCCCTCATCAGGTCTAGAGAGCCCTTACATTCATAGCAGGGAATATTTCTAAGTAACACTGTACAATGAATGCTGGTATTTCCATCTGCAGTACTGATCCCCTTGTGTGATCTGAAATACCTGATGGCTGCAAACCACTACTCCTCTTTCTACCAGAAGGATTTTCTGTCATTTCCAACATCTGTCATTCTCTGGAACTAATTTTATCTTTCTACCATGTAAGAAGTAGACTGATAAACTCCAGACATCATGACAGGCTCCTCACAAACACATTCTTGTGTTAACACACTGAGGTGTCTTGAAGATGTGATCACAAGTAACACACTTCCTCAGCCCCTGAGCCAAGTCTCACGGGAGTACATATTTTAAAAGACAAAAACACGTGAAAAACTCAGATAGACAATGTTTCTACAATGAAAATATTGATTTTATTACTTCCTTTTGAACACCTTCAGGTTGTTGGGGAGAGGAGATAGGTCAACCTCCCAGGAAATGGCAGCTGGACCATCAGACACTGTTGAGTCAAGCTCAAGGGATCACCCTCAGGGTGAGTATGAAAACCAGGGGCCAGTGGGAAGAACCATCACCTTGAGCAAAGCTGCAACAGTTACCACTGCTCATGATCATGGAGAAAATTAAATCAAACCTTGCAGGATTTCAATAAAGGTTTCCTTCCCTATCCAAAAAAAAAAACCCCAAAACAACCCAGCAAAACCAGCATGGGCCTTGGATCAACCCAAAACCATCTTGACACATATCTCTGTAATCAGATCTTGCTCTCCATGAAGACCGAAGAGGCTGCAATAAAGACAGCATATTTGGCACACTCCAGGAACAGGATACCCAGGCTGAGAGGAATGGAGAGATGAAAGGGCTTAAAATAAAAGCCAAATAAGATAATCTGCTAAATCTGCTGAGTCTGCTAGAGGAAGCCCCTTAATAGAATGAATTTTCTCGGTACAGACATGTTTACTGATGAGCTGGGAGCTACAGCTCCGTGGCTGCCATTTCTGCAGCCCTGCAAATCCTCCTTGGAAAGATGGGGCTCGACTGCTCTAAGAAGTCTACACGCACTGTTCAAAATCAGAGCTGCTTTTAAGACTGGTATTGATTACTTTCTTAGAAATACCTGCCCACTCAAATAGAAAGATAACAGTGCAAAAGCTAAAGCCTTCCCATGCAGGGTAACACGGAATCATGGAATGGTTTGGGTCAGAAGGGACTTCAAACATCCTCTTGTTCCAAACCCCTTGACACAGGCAGGGATTCAGAGCACCCACAGGATCCTGTGCTGCTCCTCCCCAGGCAGTACCACATTCAAGGCTTGGAGGAAAGGTCTGGGCTGCTTCCCATTGCCAGGGACAGCGAGTGGCCCACCATGAACACAGGATGATATGGCGCAGACTTCAGCCAATCATACAAATCCCCTGTGATAACAGTTGGGCTTAAGGAAGCTTCAGTGTGCTCCAGAATGATTTCAGCAAATCCTTCGTGGCTGGTCCTACTGTTGAAGTCACTTTGAGGTTCTGTCTCTGAGGTGAGCAATGCCCGTGTCCCATATCCCAGTATGAAAGATGCCACCAACACCATTGCTCTCCATAAGTGTTCTGAAGGAGTTTTGGGAAAAGCTGCAGATCTCTGTTCTTGGGTGTTAAGCAGAGACATTTCTGACCTGTACCACCACCACTGTACCTCCACGGAGCTCTCCCAAATGCACTGTAACAAAACTCAATACAGAGACTTGCTTTTCAGGCAGGTAAGGTGCCTGTTACATACAGAAAAGCAAAGGACTGACGGAATTCAGTGCCATACAGGAAGAACACGCCAAAGCAAGGAACTGAACCTGCGTGCCTAAGGCTGCTGTTTCTAACACTGAACCATCTGTGTTACAGCTATTTTGTGTCAGCAGGACTCCCATAGCTAAAAGTTAGAGTCTCCTGACTTTAGAAGAGGAATGGCCTGGGTTGCAGACTGGCACAGCAGTGTACCCAATCCACTGAGGACACCTGGAAGTAGAGAAGATTTATCACACACAGGGGGCTCTGTGACCTGATCTCAGCATATTATGACCATATCCTGACCCCGTGGTGACTGGGAATCAGGCCACAGGCCAGTTTTGCACGTACCTGAGTTTCCTTTCATGGCAATCCCAGAACACGGACAGGTGCAGGACATGGTGCACCCCACACTCCTGTGCTGGGCCATGCCCCCTCTCGCCTGGGGACAAGCTGGAGGGTGAACCTCGAGGGCAGGGTCGATGCAGAGCACCCCAAGGGTTCACCCAGCCTGCACAGGCACAGTGGGAAGCCCAAACTGGTGCAGGCAGTAAAGAAAGTTTTGCAGCAATGTGGGACAGCCTGCACTGGGACACATACCAAAGCTAAGAGCTGTTACTGAAAGCAGATGGCTTACAGGAGACCTTGAAATGGGATTCTGCCCAAGGCAGTTACAAAGTCACCCCTCACAAAAGCACACAATAGGATGCTTCAAAGCCTTTAAATAAGAATTTAAACAGGAGTACATTAAAAACCAGTGCATGGTTTCCATATCACCCCCAGACAGGCTAGCGCAGCCCCCCTCGCACAGTCAGCCATGGCTGCTTTCCCAGACAGCAGTTACACGTGGGATGTATGTGGCCCCAGAATGGGCTCCAGTGTGTAAACTCTTCACGGGTCTCTGGTTGACACCCAGTAGATATATGTATATATAAAATGTTTAATCAACCTTATACTTGATTCTTTACTGGACTCTATTGAAAAATAAACTCTTTATGGGGTAAAAGATATGGGAGAACAATGTATTCCTACATCTCTATGCAAAGGGAAACAGGAGGCAATCCAGATGGAAAGGACTGACTTCCAGTTGTGTCTCTATTGGAAATCTCACGACAGACTGTGCAGTGATGCTGCAAGCAGGATGTGAGAATTCCTCAAAGAAAATTTTGCATTAACTATTTCTAGTAATGTAAGTTTGATAAAGTTTCAGCAGAACATCCTCAGGAGACCATAAACAGGGAAAGGCAGCTTGAGGGGGAATAAAAAACCAAAGGAATGGTAATTAGGGGACACAACAGAAATGTAAATGAGGAAAACCTTGGAAAGAGAGGGGAAGGAGATGACCCAATCCCTTAAAGCACCCTGTATCTCACAAAGGAGGAGGGTGATCCCCAGGGAGAGACACACGGGTAAGGGTTTCCACTGAAATGGCAGGGATGGAGATGCGAGCTCAGGGAGCAGAGGAGAACAAGCCAGCCCTGAAGAAAAGGTGAGGGACAAAATCACCACTCTCTAATGAGCTAAATACTGAGACGTGGGGGATGATGATGGTTACATACACCTACAATTGCATTTTCCTTCTGCTTTCCTTTCATAACCAATCTTAACAATTAAATGGAATGCTTAGCAATATCCCTTGGGAAAATATACTGGATGAAAACTCACCCTTCAAGCCTCACATGGCATCAAAGCAATCACTGAGCATGTTACTGGAGTGCCTAAAGTGCTCTCTTTCCTCATCCAGCACAAAGGAATGACCTTCCCTGGAGTTAAGTATTTCTTACCTTCCTGGGGTCCAGCACCAACACAGACATGTCCCTAATGACAGGGGGTGGGCACGACACCAGTCACACTGAAGGCTGAATCCTTCATAGATCCATATACAAACCCCTGTCCCTGATGCAACATCCATACAGCCAACCTTCCCAAACCTTCCAAATACAACTCTCTCTGCCCTCCTGAACCTGCTCTCTCAGAGAAGGCAAGGTAAAACCTTTAATGTATATGTATATATATATATATATGAAAATAAAAATCTCCCCTTAGACTGACAAAACTCAGGGTCTCCCTGCCATGCAGCACAGGCAGATTCCCCTCCAACACTTCCAGCAGCTGATTCTTCTTGTGCAAACAAAGGACAGATGAGAAATAGTTCCTACTGATCTGCCCCATCTGCTAAAGAAATGAGAAAGATAAAATCTCCAAACCCTCAGGGTATGGAGTAGAGCCACAAAACCCGGATTTACCCCTGTTAGAATGGAAGAGGAGTCGGTCTCTGCTGCTTGAAGCACTGAGACAGAGATAATCCCGCCCTAATAAAAAGAAAGGGGGATATCTGGGAGAGTGAAGGGAGAGGCTGTGCCATTCCTCCTGGTGCCTGGCCTGCTCCAGCCCGATCAAGGCAGAGGGCTGCCCAGGAGAAGAGCTCCCACAAACACACTGCACCTCAAGGGAATGCTCTGCCAGGGCAGGAAACAAGCATCTTTGTTTTATTTTCTCACTCACGTACAGAGATATTCATCTATTTCTCAGGAATAAGAAAGGAAATTGCTACAGTGCAGCATGTCAAGAGAAGCCAGAAGAGCCAGGCTCACTGAGGATGGGTATTAATTACTGCTTGCTATTTTTATCCTGTGTATAACTCCGGTCTCGTCTGTGACTTGAGAAGCTAAAATCCCAGGATTCAACACCATCTACTCAAATAGGAGAAATATCCTCTACTGGGTACAAAGTCTGGATACAGAAAAATTCTAACATGCCCATCAAAATTACACTCAGTTTTAATAACAAAAGAAAGAACAATCTAGATGTGGACAGAAATAGTAGCTCAGGGGAATTACTCCCAGAGAGGAAAAATCACTAACCAGTTCCTGCAGGAAACCCTGACCAGATTGCTGTTAATTATGTAAAGAAAAAGTTGTTAGGCTGCTTTACATTCCTGAAGGGCCAAGAGTTTGGACAACTAAAAAATATACTGTGAGGCCCTTCACTGTTTTCTGTACAACACACGGCAGACGCCAATAAAAAAACCCCAAACCATGAACACAAGCAACCAAAAGTCCATCCTGCAGCTCTGCAAGTATGTTCAGTGTCTGCCAAGGAGCTAATGAAAACAAGGCACTCTTACAGACTGTATCTGCTCGACATTCAAGTACCTGCTGGACATTTTGTACAGCTCATAAAGCCATAAAATATCACAGGGCATTTACAGATTTTCCAGCTGACAACAATATGAAATAACTGAGCAGCCCCAGAACACACCGAGTCCTCTGGTCAGGCACAAGATAACAGTGAACAGATACTACCACACACACACACACAACTGGAGACTCTGCCAGCAGTGCACAAGATGAGACCAAAGCTCAGGGTGATGGAGAAGGAGCCAAGATTTAAAAGCCATCTCTCAGCCCCACCATAATGCTGGAACAACAGTGGGACCGCCCAGATTTACAGTGCAGCGCTTGGATAATGCCCAAGGGAAACAAGCTCCTCCTGCCCTCCCCAGGCATGGCAATTCTCCATCAAGTGAGCTGCTACCCCCTGCCATGCTGGGGGACACGTGGCATTGCACAGCCACCCAAAACCCTCCAGTTTGGGGCTGTGGAAATGACAACATGGACTCCACCTCTGGAGTCATGTGACAAGCCAGAACGTCAGCCAGCTGCCATGGTTTATTCCACTTGTGGTAAGAGTTAAGGTGAGCAGCAAGGTGGTGGCCTTGCAGGCTAAAACTGATACCTGCTGCCCACTAGTGACCAACACCCTCCACATAATGTCAACTGTACGTAACAAGAGGTACAGCAGGTATTCAGCTACAGAAAAAAATTGACATTTTACTGAGTAATCTGCACACAAGGACAGAAATACTGCTAGCACCACAACCTGAAAGATCTAAACTTCTATCACCTAGGGAACTATGTGGGATCCATGTATTATACACTGTTACTGAACTAGGAACCACTCCTGACACAGATGTAAACTAACAACAACCACAACACTTGGTGGCTGATGGCCCTTCACCACATCAGCAGGTTACAGCACTCCACTTGCAGCTGGTACTCTAAGGGAGACCACACCTGAAAACATTTTTCAATGATGCTGTACTACCTCAAGAGTTATTTTCTGTAAGAGTCTGACTAATAACTTAGGACACCAGCTGATGATGAGAATGTCTCCCTGGTCTTTTTGAAGGCAGGCACAGAAACTTTGAGCTGAAATCATACAACTGCAATCAGTGCTGCTCAGCCCAAAGGCAGCATCATATAGCTCCATGGTTCCTGGGTCAGTGCTGCCTCACACTGACCTGCTACCAGCAAAAAATGGAGTTGGGCACCTGCCAGGTACTTCTCACCAATCTCACAGGTCTAGAGAGCTGGTGTATGCACACATGGAATCATTGAATGGCCTGGGTTGGAAGGACCCTTAAAGCTCATCCAGTTCCACCCCCTGCTATGGGCAGGGACACCTCCCACTATCCCAGGTTGCTCCAAGCCCATCCAACCTGGCCTTGGACACTTCCAGGGATCCAGCGGCAGCCACAGCTTCTCTGGGCAACAAAACATGTTTTGAAATAATGTAATCTTGTTGCTTTTTATAAAATGTATCACTAACAAAAAACTCTAAATGTTCAAGACGTACATTTTGCTACAGAAGTATAAGACAAATTGGTAATTCACAATATACTATTTTAATAAAATCCACGCCACCTCAATCACCCTGTTTTCAGTGACATCAGAGCAGATCAAGAACTGAACAGAACATGGGCAACACAACAGGGGGAGGTGGGACTGGGGCTGCCTAGCTGCCACACGCATGTCATTAAATCCACAGCACTGCCCAAGTGCCAGCAGATGCTCTCCGAGCGCAGAAGGGAAAGGCAGAAATGAAAATTGAACCCTACATAATGATTACTTTTACATTTACAGAATTCTTCTTCTCTTTGGCAGCTTGCCAGAAGAGAGGGTGAGATGTCAAAATGATGGGGTTAAAGTACAGCAATACCAGCCTGAAATCAATCAAAGCTCCTTAATCTCAGAATAGTCAGGTACTGGAGTGGATTGCTGAGGAAAGTCGGAATCACCATCACTGGAAATCCTAGAACACCTTAGAGAAACCACTAGGAAACATTATGTATTGGTGATCCTTCAAGGTCACTTCTAGAAACACTGAAACCATAAGACTTTCTCCATAGGCACCTCTCTTATCACACAGCGACTGCACAATTTTAATGGACTGCAGCATCTAAGATTTGCTGTAACAAGACAAAAAAAAAATAAAAGCAACCACAGTCAGCGTACAGAGAGCAGCAGTCTCTGGGCTGCGGGAACAGTCACTCAACTTATTTTTAGAAAGTGGAATTGGTACAACTTCCTCCTTGGTCCACACCAGACTCCTTCAGCTCTTCTGCCTGCTCACTACGCCTTCACTTAAATAACGAGTATAGAGCAGAAATTTCTCCTACCTTATGTGTGCCAGCTGGGCAGGAAAGGCAAACGTGGGTAGCGAGGAGTCCTACGGCAGCGACCGCAGGGAGAGAGCACTGGTGGGAGATGCCCAATATGCTGCAGTCCCCCCAGTGCGTTCAGCCCGGGCTCGGGCAGCCGCCCTCACCCTGAGCCGTCACCTCTGCAGACCAGCCGCTTTCAGGGACATTCAGCTGCACTGTGGGGGCGTTTCGTGCCGCCGGGAGCCAGAGCTCCGAGGTGCTGCTCGTCTGTGTCCCCCACGGTGTGTGCGGCCCAGCCCGGCCCCCCGGCCTGGCCTGGCCTCCCCGCAGCTGCGGGGACACGGGGAGGGCAGGCAGGCCCTGGCAGCGGCCCAGAGAGGCTCCCACAGCCAGGAGGGAGCGAGGGGGAACAGGGAACACAGGCTGCCCTCCCGCTCACTGCAGACACAGCTGGACACGCATCCCACTGATGAGGGCTCAGCGTCGGGGGAGGAGGCAAGGGCTGCTCCAAACGGGAAGGGAGGGAGGCCCAGGAGCAGGGATACGGTGCAGCAGTGGCACAGGGGAGGGCAGAGTGGATGAAAGCCGGTCAGGCGCCGGTGGCAGGTGTTCCAGCACTGCCTTGTCCAGGAGGGCAACAGGGAGGTGACTGCAAGCAGCAGCCGATGGGACTATGGCTCACTCACAGCTGGGCTTCACACCGTGCAGCCTCTGCCAACACTGAACTCGAACATCATGGGCGTCCTCCAGCTCCCCCCAGGCACAAATCCCATTTTTCCTGGCAGGACCTTTTCCTGGAGTCAAACATCAGCAGCACCCTGGGGAATCAGAAGGGTGCACCTACTTCCCCCATCCCCAAGCAAACCACAGCAGATGTGACTCCAGCAATGGGCAAACCAAACTTGTTCCCCTGCCACAATGCCCAGGAGGAAGGACCCAGCCCAGTGTCCAGTGAAACCTGGAAGGGCCAGGAGAGGGGAGGAATTGCACAAAACTCAATGGGCAAAGACTGAGCGTCACAAATTTCCACTAGCATCTACTCCTACAGTTTCCGTTGCTGAAAACATACCCGAGCCATGGGGAGGTTTCTGGGCTGTTCTCGCGGTGGCAGCCTGGAAAACGTACAAGCTAATTGGAGCTGGGTAACTCCAAGCACATCGGCTGGGAGGAGGCACCTCCAGCAGGAGTTTAGTTTCTGGCTGGTGATAACACCATTCAATTTATAACACAAACAGAAAAACTTCTGAGCGAGAAATGGAGAGGGACAGAAGCACAAGCTGTTCCCAGGGAAAAAACAGTCCTGCCCTGAACTCCCATGTCAGCTCCCTTGTGTTGGCAACGGCCACATCGACTCTGCTCTGTTTCCATCTCCAGTGACCTGCTACCAACCAGACAGTGGAGCTGCAGGGGGTGACTTCTCTCCTCTGATCAAGTCAGCTCTCAGGAAGCCAAGTGTTTTAGACTCCTCTACAGCAGCTCAGGCATCACCCGTCCATCTGGCCTGTTGGACGAGGCTGCCACGCAAACAGCAGAGGCAGCAAAACGGACGTTCATCGTTTCCTTCAGTTCTCAGCCAAATTCTTGATTTTTTGTTCAGGATGAGTCTGCATAAAAGTGTGAGACTCAGCCCAGTAAGAGCAGAGGCACAGACACAAACTCTGCTTAAATCCTGCTAGAGAGGCAGAAACACTTGGTAAGCGCCTGAGTGAACCCTGCAGACTGCAAACAGTATATCACAGTGTCTAAATCTGCTAGAGGTGGTGTATGTCAGAAACCTCAGTAAAAGAGCTAAATATTACTCTGTTTTTTAAGGGAATTGAATGAAGATAGAGATCTCTGGGAATTAAGTGTTTTCAGCACCAACCAGGCTGCAGTGATGTCCCTGTACTGATCTCTCCTTCTTCTCACAATTGAAACCACCTCTGAAATGTTCTGCTAATGGAGATTGCCACCCAGGACAGAGCACAGCTTTGCAAAGAGGAGGTGCTGATCTCCAGTGCTCAGGTGCCCCCTGCAGATACCATCCTGACACTAGTCCAGGTCACTGGATTTGTTCACTCCAAGCCCGGTGAGACCTGGTGATACACAGGGAAGTTTTCTTGTGCTTCCTGCCTGCTCTCAGATTTGCACTATGAGCTTAAACATTGTGCAACTGTTTTATAACAGCTTCCACTGGTAGATACTTAAGCTGGGTAAAGAGTTCTCTACAACTGTATTAAACCCAGAAAAAGCATTTCCTTTAGGATTAGGCTCTGTTATCCTGCAAATAAAGTGGGATGAGACATTCACATCCCAGCTAGGAGTGCAGGTGCTACACCAGGGCACAGCGCTGGGGTGAAGGAGGGGTCAGAGTTACAGTTCTGCTACACTGAGAGTTCAGTTGTGGAGATGATTTTTACCTTGGCATGTCTCTGAATTACAGATATGCAGGAGATTAACCACCTCACAAGAGAAGCTGACAGCCAGAGCTGCTGCTCTGTCCTCAATAAAACTTCCTGCACTTCTCAGGAACCCCTCCTTGTTAGGAAACTTTTCAAACTAAATGGATGCATAAACAACTCAAAATCTGTTTGTCTCATTGTAAAAACTGAGTTTCAGTTGCAGGCAAGGAAAAGAAAAGGAGAAAAGACAGTGTGCTAGATGCAAATATTACAGTTCAAACATGAGCCCCAAACATGCCAAGGTTTAACTCAGCCCAGCTCACGTTGCTAGTACACTACTCCAGATTTGCAAACAGGAGCTCACCGAGCATGCCAAGCCCTCTGTCACAAACACACAGTGAAAAGCAGATATGTGCAAACATGTGATCTGCATTCCTTGTCACATAACAGCACTGAGACATACCCAAAATGGGGTCATTTGGACCCACTTACTACAACTGCTCTGCAGAAGCCCCACAAACACAGTCCTACCCTGACTGACCACGGTGCTTTAGGTGAAGTATGAATGAAAGCAGAACCCAAGGGAGAGGCAGAGGTCAGCTAGGCTGACATGCCCACGTGAGAAGAACAGAGAAACTGATCTTGGTCAGCTCTGGGAGAGGAAAAAAAGTCTTCAAATGCCTCAAACTGAGCTGCAGACATGTAGGAAGTGGAGCGATGTGGGGAGTAGGGTGTTCTCCATGTGCTCTGGAGATCAGAAAAAGAACAGGTTTAAAGGGCAAGACAAAGATTTAGATTAAACACCCTGAAAAGTCTCTCTAATGATGAGGAGGACTAAGTGCTGGCATACATCAGCCACACAGGATGTGGAATTGCCAGCACGAAAAGCCTTAGAAGAACTATTACTCAGGAAGGGTTTAGAAGTTTACCTGATCTTACCCAGTGATGGGATACAAGGAGGACATCTCTGGAGGTCCTCAACGTGTGAGACTATTAAACAAAGTTTCAGAGATTCCTTTAAATTAGCCATAGGGCAGGGATACAGATCCCAGAGCACTCATGTCTAGACAGAAGCACAGATACTTGATTAATAAGATCATCATTTAATACCCTAACAGCTTTTTTCACTTAAAGACATCATATCGTCCTGCAAAATTCATCAGGTTTCCACAGAAGTGCCTCAAGAAAAGCAGATTATCAAGATTCAGAATTGTCACTTGCTAAGATGGAAATAACCAAACCAAGAGGACCAAGGCTCAGCATATCTCTCTCAAATAAAACACACTCAAATTTTTAATTAAATAAATACTTCAAATAGCTTAGAAAAACGTGCATTTCCCTCGTGCCCTTTGCAAGGGACTCCCTGATTTCCATCTGCATTTTCATACCATCTACTGGGCAGATCCTGAACTACCCACCAGCACATGCAGGGCGGTATCCCACGGCAGCTTGTCCCAAGCTGAGCCCCCCCATGAGCCAAGTTTTGTTCCCCATATTGACACCAAGCCGCAGGCCGGTGACTGAGATGAAGCACAAGGAATGAAACCACCATCCCATACTCCAAATATTCCCGGCAAACACATATGGACAGCACAGTCTGGCCAGCAGAAGCTGAGAGTAAGAGGAGAAGAAGGCGAGAGGAGGAGGCCCAGCCCGCCACAGCCGTCGCTCAGGCGTTGAACCGAAGTGGGAGAACATTTTCCCCCAATATTACTGGCTGCGAACTGCAGCGACCACATGGCTGTTCGCAGCCACTCAGTGCACGCTGTTTACTATAAACAACAACAGTAAACAGAAACTCAGCCAAAAAATCAAAGCCGGGGACCCCAGAGCTGGGTCTCCACATCCCGACTTTCCCCATGGAAATAATGAGTTTCATGTTCAGCTGCTGAACCTAAACCACCCGAGGCCCAAGGGAGCCAAGGTGCTCAGTGCATCCCAAACTCAGGCCGCCTGTTCGGATTTGCCAGCTCTACCTTCAGTCATCCAGACTCTGAAGTGCTGCCACAGTTTTTCACGGGAGCTTCAAAGAGCTTGCGGATTAAACCTGCGCGGCAGGAGCCAGCCGTCACCGGGGTTATTTTTAAACATCTCACTGTGCACGAAACGCTCAAATCATGTCTCACTCCCAGCTCTATCCCAGCACTCGACTCGGGGCGGCTGCGAAGGAGGCGCAGCTTTTCCCCAGGCATGGTGGTTATGGGATTTCTCCGGCTGGTCCCCGAGGTCACCCCTGACACCTCCAGCAGCAGGATCTCGCGGGGGTCCTACTCGGAGCACCGGAGACCAGCTGCATGCGCTGGGGTGACAGGAGGGTGTCACCCAGCCCCGAAGGGCTCGTGGGGGAGAAAGGGCACAAACCCCGCCGGGCACAGCCGGCAGCCGGGGGCCACCTCCTGCAAACCTCCGGCAGCTCGGTCCCGCTTCCCCTTTCCTGCCAGGAGCGTCCGGCTGATACCGAACGGCGCCGGGGAGAGGGGCGGCTCCGGCCAATCCAAGAACCGCTCCGAGGCCTCGGGGCGAGGCGGTACCGCGTCTGCCCGAGGCCCTGGCCGGGGACAGCCGGCAGAACAACAAAGCCCTGGAAGAGGCTTCTCCGGGAGGTACAGCCCGGCCGGGCAGCCGCGGGGCCGGGGAGCCCCCGGGGCGCTGCCCGGCCGCCGGGAGGGCCGGTCCCGGACGGGCACCAGCAGGTGCGGGCGGTGACAGCCGCCCCCGGCCCGGGCACCT
>VZRR01007346.1:74473-94699 GCA_013398015.1 Oreocharis arfaki | reverse complement strand
CCCTCCCACCCCCCCCCCCCGTCGCTGCGCCCCGCGGGCTGCCCCCGGCCATGCCCGCTCGGGACCGTCCTCACGCAGGGACGGGCCCCCGTCCTCACCCCGCACTCTGGACACGGGGCAGACCCTCAGTGTCCCGTGCCCTCAAAAGACCCTCCAGGCTCAGGGCAGACCCCCACCCATGGTCTTCAGCCTGGGAACAGCCCTCCCCATGCCGTCGCAGGACCCTTTGGGCACGGGGCACACCCCCACTGTGAGCCCCAACCTGGGGACAGACTCTCCTGTGCCATCCCAGGACCCTTGGCACAGGGCAGACTTGCTCCCCCCACGAGCCCCAGCTTTGGGATAGACCCCCCATGCCCACCCAGGACATATGGGCATGGGGCAGACCCCCACCATGATCTCCACACTTGGGAGTGGATGCCCTAGTGCCCAATCAGGACCCTCTGGGCATAGGGCAGAACCTCAATGTGACCTGATGGACCCCCTGTTCCCACCAGAGACCCCTGGTGGGTGGTGCAGAGTGATGTCCATCCTTGTCTGGCTCCCCACTGGGGCTGGCCGGGATTGGGGTGGACTCCATGCAGCACAGCCAAATGCTGGGGACAGGCAACTCTCAGATATTCTCTTTCCTCCAAGCCTGGGCAGGACCTCTCCCTGCCGTGCTGTCCCAGCCAGAGACACCATAGATGTACAGAAATATATGGGCACTCAGTGTCCCCAAATTCCCCCCCGACAGAGTAAGTCTCCTGTGACTCCCTAAAAGAGTCCTAAAGCTAAAATGATCCCTCATGCCACTGTTGTGGCATTACCTTCAGGTACCATCTCCAGGTTCCATCTGGAGAGAACCCTGTGCACGCTGACCCCATGAACATCTTTGATGCTATCTCCTGACCAGAGATGGACCTCACTGGAGACCTTCTCTGTCCTGTAGAACAACCAGAACCTACACATGGTGCTCCGAAATCATGCCCTGTCACCCTTTATCTTGGGAACTCCCAGGTAACAAGCGACAGAACAAGAGGAAACAGCCTCAGCTTGTGCCAGGGAGGTTTAGATTGGATATTAAGAAAAGTTTCGCTATGGAAAGGGTTGTCCGTCCCTGGCACAGGCTGCCCAGGGCAGTGGTGGAGTCACCATCCCTGGCAGTATTTAAGGCATTTGGTGTCCTTGGCAGTGCCACGGTAACTGTTGGATTTGATCTTAGAGGGCTTTTCCAACCCAAGCAGTGATTCTGTGTGACACGGGCTACTGCAAGAGTCACCTTTGTCCCCACAGCCCCCCACCAGTGTCATCCTCCCCACATCCCTTTAGCCCTTGCACCACCACCCCCACAGCCTTCTCATCAACACATCTGTCTGTAGCAGAGCCCACCCTCTGCTCCCCCCAAGCCCTGCACCCTCCGCCTGGTGCAGCCATCTCCCACCCTTGCCAGTCAGGACATGGTGTTCCAGGTTCCCAGCTGAGGATGCCATCTCCCATTTGCTCTGTGCAGTATCCTGGCTGCTGGCCGTACTGAAGACCCTGCTTCCACTGTAGGGATCACAGCTGAAGGAAGCTGTTCATCTCAAATAGCAAGCAGGTCACGCTACAGCTCGGTACAGAGCAGGAGATCCTGTCCTCGCTCTGCTTGCTGGATTGCCCAGAAAAAAATCCTAACAAAATTCTTGTCTTTTGGAGATTCAGTTCACATCTTTTAAGCTACTCAAGTGAGTGGTCAATGAATCTAAAGGACCTCTGGGACTAGCAGTGACTTCTCATGACCCAGGTATCTCACTGGGACAGTGGAGACACTATACAATCACAGAATGGTTTGGGTTGGAAGAGGCAAAGATCGTCCAGTTCCACCTCTCTGCCATGGGCAGGGACACCTTCCACTGCCCTAGGTTGCTCTAAGCCCTGTCCAGCCTGGCCTTGGACACTGCCAGGGATCCAGGGGTAGCCCCAGCTTCTCTGGGCAGCCTGTGCCAGGGCCTCCCCACCTCATAGGGAATAGCTTTTTCCTAATGTATTTTCTTATCTGTTTTCCTACGTATTTTCCTTCATACCTTTGGAGTGACAGACATGTACAACAAGTCTTCTCAGGGAGAAAGCACCTGAACAATTTTCAAAATACTTGTAGTGACATGGCTTATGTAGGAGTCTCCCCCTGAATGATTTCTTGTTCTGGGGGATTACATGGAAACTTGAGTGGTTTAGGTCAAAACTGAGGCAGAAGATCAGAAGGAAACACCCATGGTGAGGACAGGGCTTGGTGGAGTCTGGAAAGGTTGTTCTGGAAAGCCCTGCAATATGTGTGGCTTCCTGCAGTAAGTGGCGTTGTTGTCTGTGACAGAGAGAAGGCCAAGCCGTGATTCATCTGCTCACTGCCTGCTGCCAGATCTGATGCCAGCCAGGGAGGCACAGGGTGGGCAAGGGCTCCAGGGCAGGACCTTCCCACCACTACCCAGCCTTTCAGGAAGGGCTGGAACCACCTCAGCCCATTCCTGTGTTCCTCCCTTTTCCTCTGGGGAAGTGAATGGCATCACTGTGATGGGCTGAAGGCTGCAGTGTTCCCAAGGAACCGAAACTGATGCCTGGACTGAAGGCAAGAGACACCCTGTAGGTGCTCACGCTGTCCTAGTTCAGATGCTGGACTTGGTTCAGCAGGTGCAAGGCTGAAAGTCGTGCCCAAAGGAGCTTTTGCCTGACCAGCAGCTAACTTCTGGGGTCCAGCAATTAAAGTCACAAATCAAAGTCCACAGCTCTTTGACTCCCTTCTCAAGGGGAGAAAAAAGGGATCAGTACTCTCAAAGCAAAATAAACTTCTATTTGCCTGTCTCTCACCACAAAAAAAAAAAAATTATAAATACAGACATATACTTCATCAAACAGGGTGGGATTTCTAATAGCGGGAGAGAAAACTCTTTGAAACTGTTTCAGAGCTGCTGTTGGGGGGTTTCTCGTGTCTTCTTCTGAATGGTGGCACTGGCTGCTACTGAGGGTCAGCACTGTCCTGGAAAGCCTCTTGTTCTGAAATACTCCCACTGAGGGATGGACAGTTTGAAATGCTGGTGAGGGCTTCTGTTTTAAGATGTGGGATACTTGGTTGAGGCAGAACATGGAAGTATGTTTGCTTCAACCTTGCACCTGAGCACCTTCTCTATAAATTCACGAGTATTACCAACGCTTCTCATAGGTGTCGTCAACTCTGGTATTCCCTCATGTCCACAGTAATAAGGATTTCATGGATGGAGTAAGTGCTCAAGAGCTCAGAGATGCAAGATGGAGACAGGAGTGAAATTTCTCCATTGGCTTTAATTTGGAATGAGCAGCAGCCAAGTTCAGTGGGATTTACATATGACATCCATATGAGCACCACAGGAATTCAGTTTGATTAATACTACAATGGAAACGAGCCGCAGAAATGGTTTGCCATTTATTCTGAAGTGTTGCCAGAAAAGCTCAGCACATTTGCAGCCTGGTTTGGGCCAGCTCCCGGAGACGAACGGCTGGGAGGGAACCCCCTCCAAGGGGCACCGGTACCCTGATGCATGGGGTGTTGGACACACTGGAGCAGGACCTGCAGGAGGAGAGGGTGGAGCGGGATATAGGGAAACGTGACTGGGAAGAAAACCTCCTGCTGTCTTCCCTCCTCCCCTCCTTCTTCCTCCCTCATTAGTGCCCCGCAGCAATCTGGCACCAAATGTCCTCCTAGGCTGGTTCCCACTATTTGCAGTGTTCCCATCAATGAACTTTGTTTTCTGCCACAAATTGATCCTCAGTCTGGCATGGATGAAAATATAGAGCATGTTCTGCTTGAAAGAAAAAGCTTAATGTCCCCTGGTCCATGACCTTTTTATCCTGAATCTGATACTTAATAAAGAGGTGAATAAGAGGGCACAGGGATGGATGTAGGGGAGGAAGATCTAAAGGAACATATGCATCCAGTATTCCTGCTTCTCTCATAGATATGTTCTTTGACCTGACATCTTTCTTGGGGAGAGGAGGTGGGAAGCTCCTTCCCATGCCTCAAAAAGGCAGAGGAAAGGGTTATTTACAAAGATTAAAGCCCCAACAATCAGCAGATCACTTTGCAGGCCCTGCCATAAGTTTCCTTTCCCAAAGCAATCTCATATTGAGACCAGCTGTTGAATTTACCAGGGTCTGTCTGCCCCAAAGAGTCCATTTTTGTTCTGAAGAGTTCATGGCCTGGAAAATCACCTTTGTGAATACCAGAATGCTCTTTTGGTAGTGGGAAATCTCCTGGCCTCATGTGCCAAACATTTAAAGGCAGCTCTGCCTTTCCCAGCTGCACAGCAACCCTCTGACGAAGGCTGCCCACTGCAAACCCCTGAAAGCCCCCAATATCCTTGTGAGGCAAAAGAACACATTTTCTCTTCATAACACCTGTCTGTTTCTCCTGTTTCTCATGGGTCTTTGCAACTATTTCTCTTTTCCACATCCCGGGTGGATGCCAAGCCTGGGTCCAAAGTGCCAGCATGTCACTGTGCCATGTCCAGAGCTCGCAGCCCCTGTCCTGGTTAAATATACCCATTCCTGTCAGCAGATACACCCAAACATAAGCTAAACCCCCTCTGTTACGGAGTCACTCCTTGCAGTTCAGGTCTGCTTTGCTCACTCTGAACTTCTTCCCAGAGTGGCTGCTTTCTTGATCCCACCCTGCCTTTGCTGCTTAGCACCTCGCCAAGCTTGGGTACATATTTATAATCCTCCTGTTATTCTAATATGAAATTATTATCTAATTATTATTTAATATCAATATACAACCCAAAATTATCTGATTTCAGGCTGTCACAATAGCTCAGTCCTAACTCAGCAGTTGTCTGGTATTTCCAAAGCCTGCTATACACCTCTTTCAACACTTTAAGGATGATTGTGTTTGGGTTATCCTGGTGTAGGTGTAAAATATCAGTTTATTTTGAGATATGTTGTTTAAATTTCTTGGCTAATAACAGTCTTGCAAGTCCTTCATCAGCTTTATGGAAAAAGATCTGGCTTCTCTGCAAAAGCAGAATTTAGGAAGTTATTGAACACTTGATTCGTTGCCGCTGTTAATAAATTTCCTGTGTCTATTAATAGACTCATATGGGTTTGAATTCCCTTTGTTCCCAGCGCCTTCTAAACATTTCCTACTGGTGCTCTTTGATCCTGCCAGCCACGAATCCTTCCCCTAATAGCTCATTTCTTCTGTTCGTACCCTTCACAAATTACTGCACGTCTTAATCTGAGCCGACCTCTCATTCTCCCGCAGGGATTCACGGCTCCAGAGAGCTCTTTGATCCACATATCGGAGAGAGACGCCGCTCCCTGGCACATGACAAGCTGCTGCCATGGGTCATTAGCGCGGTGGCTGCTGGTGGGCTCCCAGCCAGCAGTGCTGGGGTGCAGAGAAGGGGTGGGGGCAGAGGGGATGGAGCAGCGGGGACACAGGAGAGCTGTGCAATCACTGCTCAGTGTCCGGTGTCCGTGCCTTGTTCGTGCCAAGAGAGTGGAGGGAACCTTCCCAAGGCATATGGGAGAGTGGAAATCATATCCCTAAGTCCTGTCCCCTGACACCCAGCAGGTCTGAGCTGGGCGAAAATTTTCATCAGTTTTTGACCTTTTCACTCCCACCCAAACTTTGAAACCAACTGTTTGAGGCATTTAATTTAATTTGAGGAGTTCTCATGTTCAGTCCTCCTCTTGAGCTTTCTCCCTTCTTTCCTTTTTGCCATTTTCCCCAACACAGCACCTGCTCAGCTTCTCGAATTACTGTAAAAAATTTCAAGCAAGAGATTTTTCAGAATCATAATAAACTATTGGACAGAGGATACAGCTGAAGGTATTGATTCAATTTGAGTCATCTTTTCTCAAACCTCCCATTGAATTTCTGGCATTGCTCAGATTCAGGGTCATCTTGGACTCACTGATCAATATAAAATGTTATTATTTATATGTCTTGCTATTTGTTTGCCCTTACTGCTCTTTGACACATACATATCAATTTGGGATTATCAATTTACTATTTTTCCCCCTCCTTTTCCAGTGAAATAGGATGGATTGCAGCTGTTGCTCTCCTCACAATGATGTGGCCATTTTGACTACCTGAAAAAAAAGTTTCATCAGGAAGTCTCCATCTCCATTCAATTTTTCTGACTAAATTTTGCTCCCTAAAAAATACAGCCAATAGCTCACAGCTCCTTCATCGACTGCTGGCTGGGCTCACCCTCCAGCAATTGTGGCACCATTCTATTCCCTGTGGAACAGAATTTCCTTTTAGAAAGCAGAATAATATTAATTATTTTAGCTAATTGAAGGAATACATAATCAACAAACCAGAATGTAGAGTCCACATGTGACTGAAGGTTGTATGTGTCTTCCTGGGAAGATTTTCTTTGTGACAGGACACAGGGAATGGCTTCCCACTGCCAGAGTGCAGGGATAGATGGGATATTGGGAAGGAATTGTTCCCTGTGAGGGTGGGGAGGCCCTGGCACAGGGTGCCCAGAGCAGCTGTGGCTGCCCCTGGACCCCTGGAAGCGTCCAAGGCCAGGTTGGACAGGGCTTGGGGCAAGCTGGGTCAGTGGAAGGTGTCCCTGTCCATTCCAAGGGGATGGAATGAGATGGTGGTTAAGGTTTCTTCTATCCCAAACCGATCTGTGGTTCTGTGATTCTCTGAAATACTGCTCCAGGTGAGCTGGTTTTCCTTGGAAAATCTGTCATGCTGCACTGAGGAGGGTGCAAACCCAATGACATCCGATATTTTCAGGTTGACACTCTGGAAAGCCTAAGCTCAGGATACACAAAGGCGTCAGCTGGGAAGCTGTTTGAGTTGGGGACCATGAGATTTAGCAAGCCTTGAAAGCTTGGAAAATCCCAGGGGACTGGGGATTTACGCAATTGTCATGATGGTTTGAGAAAGGAAGCCACGAACCCGGATCAGATGGTAGGAGGGATAATTGAGTTCCTGCAGCTACGCACTGGCACAATTAATGGCTTTTGGTTTGGAAAGTAGCTCTGGCTGGACAGACTCGTGAGCTTTGCTGTGAGAGATTGGGACTGGTGAAAACATCCACACTGACCCAGGCCATGTCTGAGCAGTTCTAAGCAACACCTTGGCAGCACCGTGGACTGGGGAGGCTGGATACAAATCCCTGAGGAACCAGCACCAGCAAGGAAATCATTAATGCTGTAAACTGGGCATGTTAGATGTCAGCTGTGCCTGGCTTTGTGACAGAGCCTCTGACCAGTGCCAACACGCTGAGGTGAAGGAGAGGTGCTGCTCCTACTGGGACTGGAAATTACAAAGACAGAGCTGTGAAGTAATTTTAGGAAAGATGGTGACAATCGTAAAATCTACAGTAAGGTTTGCAGGTGACAAAAATCCTGAGCAGGGCAGGTTACGGCTGCCAAACCCTCCGGACCGTTAAATAGTCCCAGTCCAGCCGATGTATTTGAAGAGCCATCCACCAATCCACCCTGGAGAGCCTGGAAAATGCATACCCCAGGATGAGAGACTCTGTCTCACAAAGCATCATTCAGGGCATCTTCAGAGTTGCTCTGTGTATCTGCCTGATGGTTTTAGAAAAAGGGGAATAGCAAGGAGTCAGGAGTGACCTAGATCCTTCACACGGCATTGGAAAAGCTATTCCAGGAACAACACGGCAGCTCTGCTGTCAGCCTCTGACAGGGCCTGTAGAAGCACAAAGAGGGCTGGAAGAAAAGCTACAGGAGTCTTCAGGGGGCTAGGAAACCTCCTTGGCTCGAGGTCAAGGAGCTCTTCATGCTTGGCACAGGAGGCTGAAGGAGCTTTGCCATGGCGTGTGCCCCACTCGTGTGGAAGCAGCTGGAAGGGGCAATGAGATGGAGAGGCTGGGAATGAAAATGGGGGTGATGCAGAGAGGGGAGAGATGTCAGTGCCAGGGGTGGCCTGACCGGGGCCGGGGAAGCTGAGCATCTCACTCTGGGGCTCTACCCCTTCACACTGATCCTGGCTGAAGAGAGGAATTCCTGCCCCAGAGAAGGGATTGCATTTAAATAGCACACGCTGAGCTCCTGTTTGTGTCTGCAGAAACACCTGTCCTGCCTTTCTGGGTTTTCCTTTCTCCAAATTATTGCAGGTCTGTCCCATCTGGAGGTGGAGCATGGTGGACCATGCTTTCACCTATGACAGAGAGTCTCCACTGGCCCTGAATTGTCTATTATGTCTTTTAATGGAGCAGGAAACCTGGGAGGAACCTGCTCCTCAGGCTGACAGAGACCTCAGGGGTTTCCATCTCACTTGAAACATGTGGTTTACCATGCTCATGTGGGGGGGATCATGGTGTATACCACCCCTTCCAGTGGCCCTGCTGGTCCCTTTCTTCTGGCAGCTGAGTTTTACAAGATTGAAATATTCAGCTTCACTACAGTCTTTGGGCTCAGCAGAGAGTGTTTGGCTGACACTTGTGACACATAAAAGTTGCAGTAAGTGGTCTCTAACAGTTACTTTTGGCTTTAATTTTTGCAGTCCTTCTGTGGGTTTTTTGCAGAAATAGCCACACAGCCAGGTCATGTCTTCCAAATTAAATAGAAATATTTCCCGTTTGCATGTGATGAGCCTCTCCCAGGTCAGGAGGCCTCAGCCGTTTTCCTTGGCTCTGTGGGGGGTAAATCCTATTCCTAGTGATGGTGGGAAAGCAGGACCAGCCCTTGGTCATTCCTGTGGGGCTGGAAAGGCTTGAATTCCACTACTCCTCAGCAGGGAAGTGCTCGAATTCCACTGCAGGCTCCTTGCTCCAGCAGCACCACCATGGTGCAGCAGGGGTGCTCCCACCCAGCTTGCCCACTCCCTGGATCAACAGCTGGCGACCATTTCTACCTTGCATTTGCCTTTTCCTCATCACCACTTGCAGCACATCCTTGACTGCATGCTCAGCTCGAAGCCAGTTGGAAAATCATTTTGGTGAATTAATTTGTGGGTTGTCCATTGGGATTATTAACGGGTGGCCAGGCTCTGCGGGACTCGGCTCCCACACACGTGGGCACCGGGGGCCATGGGCAGCCCCTGGGCTTGGAGCATTTTCCAGGGCATCCTGTTTTCCTGCAGATGTGTCACTGGGTTATTTATTGCCCATCGATACAGACAAGAACACAGAGACTGTGTTGGAGAAAGGGGGAGGTTCCTGTGCAGTCCTGCTGGGAAATGGCTCCGGGGCTGTTTCAGGACACGAACTCGGAGATCGGGCTGTTCAGTATGGAAATGGAGCTGTTTGCTTTCAAAAGTACTTTTCCTACGTAACGTCTTCGCTCTCCTCGGGACGCTGCCAGCATGCTGAGGAGACTTGCATGAGGAGTTTTCTTCATTTCCAGGGCTTTGCATCTGCCCAAACCATGAAGCAGAGGGTCGCACCCTGCCTGCAGTGGGTGGTGCTGTGCAGGGATTTTGAAGGGAGATGGGGTTTTCCTATCCCCCACGCTTTGTCCTGTGACACTGCCAGGGCCACCACTAAAACATGTCCCCGGGTTCCACATCCACACGTTTTTTGAACACTTGCAGGGATGGTGACTCCACCAGTGCCCTGGGCAGCTTGTTCTGATGCCTAACCACCTTTCACCCTTTTTCCTATAAGGCAGTTTAAACCTCCCATAGCACAACTTCAGGCAATGTCCTCAGAAGGCTCAGAATGGGCCCTGATTACCTTTCAAGATCAGCTCCCTTGTTCCACTTAAATTAAAATTGCAGCATCCTGCTGCTTCTGTGAGCATAAAATCCAGCAGATGCATGCACAGCTGAGTGACATCATCTGATCTGATTCATATTTTAAAATCTATAGAGTTCAAACACGGTGCACTTAATAGCAGGCAGATTTACAGGTGAAGTGTCATGCACCCCACTACCACTTTCAGGAGGGGTTAAGTGCTGTTCTACGATACAAAAGGTGTTTTGGGGCATGTCTGAAACTACCCCCTGGTTATTTAGGGGATCTCTGTGTGTTTGGGATCTTGCACTGATCCACTCTGAGCCCTTGAGAGAGGCCGTGCCAGACTTTCTCTCTCCTTGGGAACTTGCTTTGCTGAGACAGGAGGGACCCGGGGATGCTAATTTGCCTCTCTCAGAACATTAATTGAATTGCAGATATAAATTGATATTAGGGTAGTCTGGAAATAAGATATAAAAAGATTTCCTGGCATGGTGCTGCAGATTTTTCTCTATTAACATTTTGCAGAGAACAAAACATGGCTCACAAATACCTGCTATTAGTTTCAGTGTTTATTACAGTGTCACCAACTGTGCCAGAGACACGAGATCTACAGGATGCTGAACATGGAGCCTTGGAGCCTGTGGTGGCCTATGGGAGGCAGGAGAGAGGGCACTGCCGGTGCCTTGAGTTCCTGCTCCTGCTTTCCAAAAATTGGGGAAATGAGCCAGATGAGCAGGAGGTGAGGGGTGCTCCTGATGTGAAGGAAGCAAAAACTCCCCATATGTCCTCGGCAGGTCAGGGAAGGGCAGGTCCCTTTTTGACCTGAATCATGTGGTGGAGAAGACACTGGAGTAGTGCTCATGCAGTGGCTGAAAATAAAAAAAATTCTCTTTTTTTAAGAGCTCTGTCTCCTCCTTAGGGACCAGCTCTTATTTTAGGGGCAAAATAGTGCTGAGCTGAGCTTGTGGCTGCTCGTGGCATTGTGGAGTGTGTCCAGCAGTGATTTCCCACTGATAATCCAGAAGAATGCAATGTGTGTGTGGGAAGGGCAGAATGAGCTTCAGGAGGTGCTCAGAGATCAGACACTTTCCAAGAGACCGTGTCTGGGAGCAGCTGTGGCAGCTTAAGCATGGGAAGAGAAGCACTTTGAGCAGTGTGGAGCTGAAAACCTGGGGGAATTTTAGTAAGGGACTAGCAACAAGCCCATAGAAAACATCCTAGACAGAACGATCTGCTGATGTGTAAGTTCATACCAGGAAATGGATGGGATGTGGGAAAAATGGAAGAGCCAAAGTAAGGCAAAACATGGGGCAACTCCAGAGGGACCTGTGAGTCTGAAAGAGGGAATAAACACATGATGCTCATGAAAAAGACAGAGAACAACAGATAGGAGATGAACGCCTCACAGGTGCCATGGGCCTCCATCTGCTTCCACAGGTAGCAGACACGCTGAGCAGCCTGGAAGCACAGCTGCTCAGAGGGATGTTCCCCTGCCACAGTGCCTTCGGTTAAATGAGGGGGAAAAAAGCCTGGAGAAGCCTATCTTTTACATCTCCAGTTTGACAAAATTGGCATGAAGAAAAGGCAGTTTTGGGGTCTTGCTTTCATCCTTTCCAGGGTGCAGTGTTTTGGTAGCAAGGCACAGGATGGCGAAGGGGGAGAAACACTTAGAAGGGAAAAGTGAAACAAAGATTCAAACATAGGGTGGCAAAAAACTTATTTTTTGGAACTGATGGAATTAATGATATCAGGATTTTAAAGTGCTGTTTTCCCTTCAGCTAAAACAATCTTCAAAGGCCGGAACTCTCCTCCTAGTCCTGGAGAATGTAGTAAGTAGGAGAAGCTGTGGAAAGCAGACTGTGAGTGCTGAAAGGGCTGCGAGGAAGCTGGGGGTGCACCAGAAACCAGCACTGCTCGTGCTGTTGCATTGCGAGTGGGGAAGGTTTATGTTTCACAGCTCCTCTGAGCCAGGTTAAAAAGTAGAGGCTGAGGTAGCTCCATCTTGGGCTCACGGGGTGCCTAGGGTGGCAGAGAGATGCTTCTTCTGCAAAACCAGAGCAGTCTTTGCCTCTTGGAGCTGGACTGAGAAGGCCAGTTGGAGGTGGGAGCATTTTTCCAGCCCAAGCAGAGAGAAATATAATTTTGAAGTTCTGGTAAAAGCTGCAAAGCTCTTGTGACCATCAGAGCATCCCCACCTCTAGCTCATCCACCCGAGGATGTTCTCACACCCAGCTGGGACCAGCCCCAGCCAGTGGGCTAAAACCCAGCCCAGAGCTGACTCAAGCACGACTTGGAGGTTTAAAACTTGCCCACAGCACGTTTATATCTCCTCTGCCTCTAAGGCTCTCACTGCCCAAGGTCCTGCTGTGCTGCTGAGCTGGCGGCACAGGTGCTTCACCCGGAGGTAGCAGGACTGAGGTGCAGGTGATGCTCAGGGGAATGCAGACTCTGGGTTTGTTGCTACCTTGACTGGGCTGGGTTTGTTGCTACCTTGACTGGGCTGGGGTTGTTCCTTTGCTTTCGGGTCCAGCCACGTTTGTTAGGTGATGGAAAGGGTCTCTCATCCCTCGCTGCTCTGAATCGCTGCTGGAGCCTCTCAGCATGTGGCTCCTGCTCCCCTGTGGTATTTGGAGCCAGCTGGGTTTGCAGTGGGCTTGTGGCAGTGGAGACACAGCTGCGGATTCCTCAAGTGCCTCTGAAACCTGGAGCTGCCCTCACCTGGTGTGTGTCTGGGCAGAGCCACACACTGGGACACCTGCCCTGCATTGGGACACCTGCCCTGTGTCGTGGCACCTGCCCTGTGTCGTGGCACCTGCCCTGTGTCGTGACACCTGCCCTGTGCTGGGCAAAGCTCCCCTGGCTCAGCACAATTCTCTGCACAGAGTCCCTCACTCGAGGAGAGGCTGGTGCTTTGGGCAGTGTTTCAGAACACAAGTCTTCTCAATCTTGTGAAAAAAAATTCTGCTGTTCTTCTATATTCTTCAACGTGCACTTGAGCCTTTTCCTGTGTGCGTTGAATGTCTTTAAATGCCCTTCATTTTCCTTTAGCTTCATTTTAGCCCCTTCAGCTCCTTGTTGCCCACATTCCTTCCTTCCTGATCCACGCAGGGGTGACCCCTTGTGCTGCTGCTGCTGCCAGCAAGGCTCTCCGTGGCCCTGGAGACCACAAAGCTCTGGAAGTGGGAAGGTGAGGTGCTGCCATCAGCACATTTTATACCCCAAGGACCTGGTTTCTGACCCAAACAGCTCCCAGCTACCTCCTCTCCTTCCTTCAAAAAATACACTTGATTGCACTCATCATCAAGTTCAACAGCCTGGAAAAAGATCTGGGCTGTCCTGGAGGGATGGGTGAAGCTGAGGCTGATTCTTGAAGAGCCTTGGACCTGGCCATGTTAGGGAAGAGGAAAGGAAGATGAGTCGGAGAGCTTGGTCTGAGATGGGGAACGGATGCTTATTAGGGAATAGTTTGCTTGAATATTTGCTGCTGGAAAATTTTTAGTGCCCAAGAGGGGGAAACTGAGGCAGCAACTGAACCAGGCTCTCCATATGAACTCCAGGCTCTTCATGGTCTTGTCATTTTCTTCCTGATGTACTTTTTACTGCAGAAAGGCCTGTTGGGGACATCCAGAGCAGACACTCCCAAGGCAAAGCCTTCAGTTCCTACTCTTTGACTCAAGAATGACTGAGTTGACTGTTTTGTCCCTACAATACCCACAGGACTGGGGTGGATGCTGTTGCTTTTAACATGAGCCGTTCATTTTTTACAGTCCCTTGCCTGGAAGTGAGAGAAGGGGTCCAGGACTGGGTTGTGCTGCTGCAGCTCTTCCCAACCCTGAGCTCCCAGCCCCCAGTGTGGTCCTGTGTGCCTTCAGAGGGGATGGGCAGGCTGGCAGCAGGAGGAAGAGGAGGACACAGGTGTCCCAGGGGGCTTCGGCCATGTGGTCCCACCTCGCATCCCCCGTGGGGCCTGCAGCACCATGGTGCTGTGCACTCCCCGAGTGGAGGGGATGAGGCTGTGTGAGCCCAAACCCAGCTCTTCCCACCCCACGAGGCTCCACCAAGGGATGGCAGCAGCAACCTGCTGGAGCGGGTAAAAGCTGCAGGTTGCTGAAGGAGAGAAATACAGCCCATAATAACAGCAAACATCCAATTCCTGCCCCTTTATAGAGGCCATAAATCCTGCCAGACCTTATTCAGGTGACTCCTGCTTGGCATAAGGGGAGAGCTGAGCTCTGGCCGCCCAATCCTGTCCCCCTGACAGTGCATTCACAGGGTGAAATATCTCCAGATTGCACAGCTGATCATGGCACGGATTATCAGCAACTGCTGTTGGGAAGCGTGGCTCAGGCGAGAGGAGCGGATGGTCTTCCCTCTCCTCATTACAGGCATCTTTACAGCAGCTGAAGCCACCAGAAGCACGGGCAGGGATTCAGGCTGTTGGAGGTGGAAAGAGACGCAGTTCCCAAGAGCTGATTAAAAAAAAAAATAGCTAAAAAAAATAGCTTGCAGTGCGTGTTGTTTCAGAGCCCAGTGGGAAGCAGAGGGATGATTACGCACCATGCCAGCATTGTCCTTCACTACTCAGCATGACCTTCCTGCTATGGCTCTGGGGCACCTTAAGTCTGGTAACCTGGCCCCAAGGCCTGAGGAGGGTTCACCTCCCGGAGCTGCTGAGGTGTTCAGGCTGAGCAGCATCGTCTCCGGGGCAGAGGGATGGGGCTGGAGAAAGGCTGACACCCCTCCAAGGAGGGGGGCCCAGCTCAGAGCACACAGGTCTCCTGCCTCGTGCCCTGAGACACTCTGCTTACTGAAGGCTGGGTTTATGAACAAACTGGGGACAGGGACTATCTGGGGCAGCTGAGTTGCGGTAGCTGGGAGGGCTTGAGCCAGAAGTTCCCAGCCCCAGTCCTGCCAACTTCCTGTGGTGTTGAGAGACTCCTCTGAACAAGAGCAGCAGAGCCAAGGCTGGTTTGAACCTAGGAGAAGAAGTGACCTCCCGGGCAGGGATGACCCTGTCAGTGCCAGACCTGCTGGCTCAGGCTCCACCTTCACCTGCAAGAACTGCCCAGAGATACCTCTGAATGGTGCCAGAGCCTCTGCTCCCAAAGGAGCACACTACACCTTCAGGTCAGTTGTGTGTGGAAGGTCTGCAGGATCTGGGCCGTAACTGGTACCATCCTGGTGAATATTTGTGAGCCATCAGAAGTTTAAGACACAGCTGTGTCTAATGCAGAGACCACTTACAGCCTTTTTTATAGATGTTCATAGTTGTCTGAAACAGCCAGCTGAGCTCCCCACATGCTGTTTGTGCCAGAGGAAGAGCTGTTTGGGAAAAACCGAAGGAAAATGACCATGATACTCCTGAGGATATGAGGAGACAGATATTATTTCCCCATTGTTTATGAATAGCTTCTTGTGCCTTCAGAAAGTTCAGCTCTGCAGCTGTAAGAGCCCACAGGAGATGCTGAGCACCCATCAAGGGTGTGCTGATGGGGCACTGGAGTGGTGGCCTTGAGCCCTGGGGCCAGCTCGGGTCAGGGGTGACCAGTAGCTGGGGGTGTGGGAAGGTGTGGGCAGTGCAGCAGCTCCCGGAGCCTCAGGAGATGCTGTTCAGCAGAGCTGAGGTGGCCTGGCTGGAGAGGTGCTTCAAGGAAAACTTCAGAATTGCAGCCTGGAGAACTGTGATTTCCTGATGGGCTAGGGAGGTTCCTCCCTACGTTGATCTCCTGAAATATGAGAGTGGCTAAGAGTGGTGGGGGCTTTCCAGCCCCTGCCAAGCCTGCTGAGACTCCTGGCAGTGGCCTGCAGGATGCTCTCCTGCCTCCCAGCTCCACCCTCCTGGGGCTGGGGGCTGGGCTCCTCTGCTGCCCAGCACTTGCCAGGCCGGCAGATGGGCACCCATGGCTTCCAGGCTCGCTGAGTCCCCAGCAGCTTGCCACGCAGGTTGCTGCAGAGTGGGGATTGCCAACCCGCTCCACAGCGTGCCAGACGGACCACCGGGCTGGCAGGGATCCCCATCTCCATGCTGCCCGCTTGGCAGGCTCTCAGCATCCCCGGGCTGGCCTGCTCCCCGGGGCTCTTGGCCCAAGCTGTGGCAACCTGGGAGTGTGCTCAGCACCTGGAACCATCAGGACTTCCAGGTGCTGCCTGGCCAGGTGCCGTGCAGCAGGAAAGCTGTGAGCTCAGGAACCCTGAAACTAAATCCTGTCTCAGGCACAGCAGCACTTTGGGGTCTGCTGCTGCTCCTACCAGGGTGTCAGCGGTCAGGGACACAGGGTCCCCACCTGCTGGCACCCCTCATCCTCTGTCTGAGCCCTCCAGGCTGGGAGGCAGCTCAGGTCACCCAGAGAGTTGCTGGGAAGGATCTGGGTGTTATGGACATGCGTTAGGGAGCTACATGGTGCTGAGCAGGGATCCTGGCTCCTGCAGAGCTCATGGAGGATCCCCTTGGTGCTGTGCTGAGGGGTCATCCCTCTCTGTGCTCACCCTCTGCCCATCCTTCATCTGGCTTTGGTGGTGCTCCCAATGTGGGCTGCGGGCTGCTGGGGGAGATTCACGGGTCTTTTTCCTCACTCCCCCTCGCCCCAAGCACAGCCTGCCAGGCAATTCCATCCAGGAACATAAGCGAGCTATTGAAAGCCTTGCTGGCAGAAACATCGGAATCTAATTTCAGCATGTGAGTGAAAATATTATTCTCCAGTGTGAGGGGAGAAGTGATGAAAGAACAAGAGGCTTTTTGAGATGAGTTGGGAACACCAAGTTACACCAGGACAAAAACTGAGCAGTGATTTCCCAAACCCCAAACTTCCTGCAGAAAGGATTTGGTCGTGATTAAACCATTGTTAGGAGCTTCCCTTTGGTCCAGGGTGTGATTTCTGGTCCTGGGGAAATGCAGAGGAGGCTGGCCAAGGTTGTAGCAGGAGCTGCAGGGCAATTGTCATTTGGGGGCTGGGTTACGCACGGCCAAGTGCAGGCACTGTGAGCGTGGCCTCGGCTGCTGTGGGTCCAGGCCGGAGGGCTGTGCTCAGGCACTGCCTGGGACACGGCACAAGGAGGTGCCCCCACACCAGGGGTCTGCTGGAGCGTGGTCAGTGCAGCCAGCGCAGGTTGGCAAAGCAGAGGTTGGGTTGGTGGCCGCATCAGAGCCTCAGGGGTGGGACTTGCACAGCTCCCTGCCAGGGGATGGTCCTCCTCTGCTCTGGTGCCAGCCTGACATTGCAGAGGGTGTCCTGGTTTCATCTGATGTTGAGTTAATTTTCTTCCCAGTAATTGGTACAGTGCTGGGGTTTGGAATGAGAATAATGGAGATGAAGTGATGTTTTAGCTGTTGCTGAGTAGTGCTTCCTCTAAATCAAGGACTTTTCTGTACCCCATGGTCTCCCAGTGATGGTCAGGAGAGCTGGCCCAAACTGGCCAGAGGATATTCCACACCACAGCCTGTTATTCCCAGTGTAGAAACTGGGAGGACTCACCTGGGGGCTGCCGATGGAAGCTGGGGACAGGCTGGGCAGTGGGTGGGCAGCAATTGTATTGGCCATTGCTTGTTTCTGTCAGGTTTTATTCTCTCTCCTGTTGTCTCCCTTTTCATTTCCATTGCTACTACTATTACTATGACTGTTATTATATTTTACTCCATTTCAGTTATTAACCTGTTCTTACCTCAAACCAGGGGTTGATGCTTCGTTGCAGGCTGGGGTTGAACCCCATCAGAGGGACAGGACCAGCTGTCCTGCCCCACGCTGGGAGCATGGGAGGAACTGGTGTTTCCAGCTGCTGGTCCCTGCAAAAGGCCAGGACAGTGGTGGAGGTGTTGGGACTGAGGGGCTGAGATGCTGCGTCTCCTGCTCCCCGCGTCCCCACACGAGGCTCCTGGGGCCAGTGCTGGCACTGGCTGCTCTCTACATGGTGGGCACTGTGGGGCTCTTGTCTCCAGCAGCCCTGGACCCAAGCCAGGCACCTTCCCACTGATCCTCCCAAGTACCTGCAGGCCCCAGTCCAATGTCAGCCTTCCAAAGCCCAGTGCCCAGGAGCGGGAAGATCACACGTGTGGCAGGAAAAGGCTGAGGCTGCGTAGAAGGACATTTGTCTCCTCGGGCTGCGCTTTGGTTGCTCAGGAGCTGCCACCTTTTTCACGTGCCTTGAAAGGCAGCGCTGATGTCTGGAGAAGCAGCTCCTCCAAATGCCAGCCCTGCTCTACTCTGCTGTGTAATCCTGGGCAGAGCTGTGGGGGGGAGAGGCTCACACGGACACACGTGTGCACCATGGCCAGGCACACAAACACACGGATGCTGTGAGCAGGGCATGGGGCACACCATCTCCAGAGGTTCCTGCTGTGAGCAGGGCATGGGGCACACCATATCCAGAGGTTCCTGCTGTGAGCAGGGCATGGGGCACACCATCTCCAGAGGTTCCTGCTGTGAGCAGGGCATGGGGCACATCATCTCCAGAGGTTCCTGCTGTGAGCAGGGCATGGGGCACACCATCTCCAGAGGTTCCTGCTGTGAGCAGGGTTTGGGGCACACCATCTCCAGAGGTTCCTTTCAGCCTCAGCTGTTCTCTCACTCTGTGAATGGTTTTATCCTTTGCAGGAAATGCTCAGAGGGATGGCAAAAGCAGCTAGTGCACACACAGCCCAGCTGGGGCTCTAAGGGTGTCAGGCTGTGGGGAGATGTACTGGGCTGAGCAGAGCCTCTGCACAGGTCCCATCTCTGCAGATATCCTGGCCAGGACCTGTGATCCCAGACCGGAGCAGGTTTGGAATGGTCCTAGAGTGAAGTTGTGCAGGCAAGACCAGCCCAGCCATCCCACCAGCTGCCTGGAGCAGGGCTCCAAACCTGGCATGAGGCAGGAGATGGGTGCCTGGTGGACTGCAATGCTTGGCCACCCTGCCCAGCACACAGGACATCCACAGTGGGACCTCCCCGGGCTGTGCACGCCAGGAGCTCAGTGCAGCCGTGGGGGATGGGCTGCCCTGGCAGCTGTGGTAGGGCTGTGGTCCAGCTGCCACCCAGACCCTGTGGAGATCAGTTTCCTGGGGATGCCCTGGGGCAGCTCCCAGCCCTGGCGGTGTCCCCTGCTGCCAGCCACACGGATCCCTGCAGTGACCCCATGCCAGCAGCAAGGCCCAGGGGCGCTGGGGGCTGTGCTTGGCCCTCACCAGCACGACTGATGAGTGGTTCCTTCATTACAGCCCCTCCATGCCCCAGGAGACCTCAGCTGCCCAGAGCAGCCAAGAACTTCTCCAGCCTGCCCTGACCCCCAAGCCACCAGGGCTGCTCCCAGGCGATGGAAAGGAGACTGGGGCTCATCTAATCTCCCTTTTATTTCTTCTGAAGTGAGACCCACACTGATCTGAGAGAGGCCCTGTGAGGCTGGAGGAGCTGCTCCATGGGCAGGGGACAGCTGTGGCTGGGCATGGAGATCTCACTGGCTTGTACCCTGGTGCATGGAAACACCAGCCCAGCCTGGGAGCATGACATGGGATATCCAGGGAATGTCTACAGTGTGGGAAGAACAAGACTTTGCTCAGTGCCCTTTCCTGCTGGAGGAAAGTGATTCTTGGCAGCAGGAAAAACACAGCACTGCCTTGGCAGTGGCCAATGCAGGACAGTAGCAACTGGAGGAACCCTGGGGCTGTTCCCTGGCTGTCACCAGGACCATCCGAAGGCTGTACATTCATGAGTGCTCCCCAAATGAGCAGGAGCAGCTGAGAAGGACTGATGTGCTGTAGATTGGGGCCTGTCCCCCAAACTGAAGAGGCAAGAGTGTGATCTCTCTGCACGTGCTGGTGAGTGCCAGAGCAGGGGCAGCTGGAGAGAAATTGGGGCACCCAGGGCTGGGGGGCTGTGAGGGAAATGGTCCCTGCTGTACATCAGGGTGGTTAAGTCCTTCCAGTACTCAAAGGTGGATTACAAAAAGGAGGCAGAATGACTTTTTACACGGGAAGAGAGTGCCAGGACAAGGGAGAATGGCTTCCCACTGCCAGAGGGCAGGGTTCAATGGGATATTACAAGAAATTCTTCCCTGTGAGGGTGGGGAGGCCCTGGCACAGGGTGCCCAGAGAAGCTGTGGCTGCCCCTCGATCCCTGGAAGTGTCCAAGGCCAGGTTGGACAGGGCTGGGAGCACCCCGGGACAACGGGAGGGGTTCCTGCCCATGGCAGGGGAGTGGAACGAGATGAGCTTTAGGGTCCCTTTCAACCCAAGGCAATTTCTGATGCTGTGCCTCCATGGCAATGGGGTTCGTGGTGGGATGAGCAGCCGTGCCCTTCCCCAGCCTCGGGAACAGCCTCGCACCGGCCCCTGCGCCTTCACCGTGCCATGAGCACCCGGGTGTGCCCCCGGGCCCCTCCAGCCCCTCGCTGTCCCCGCGGGGTGGCCGTGATGGAGCCCCTGTCCCGTTTCCGTGGCAACCGCGTGTCCCGGCGGCCGGTCCCCACCAGGGGGCAGTGGCCGCGCGCGGATCCGCGCTGCCCGGGAGGGGCCGGCCCGGGGCGGGGGGGCGGGACAGGGGACGGAGACAGGGGACCGGGACAGGGGGACGGGATAGGGGACCGGGACAGGGGG